>SJYT01058425.1:490390-520469 GCA_006410635.1 Cephalophus harveyi | reverse complement strand
CACGCACCCGCGCGCCCAAGCGGCCGTGGGAACCCGCCAGGCTCTGAGCGTCCGGCCCACCGGCTCCTCCATCCGCCCCTTAGCCCAGGCCGGTGCCCCCACCCCCGCCGCCGGGGCTTCCGCCTCTCCATCCCGAGGCCCAGACTGAAGCCCAGGGGTGGACCCCACCCTGCGCGGCAGCCCTGAGGACGGCAGGGGTGACGTTCCGCTCACCGCGGGCCGCGTTCCTCCTTACCTCGCTGACTTCAGCTCTGTTCACAGGCTGCACGCTCGCGCGGTGCGAGGTTCAAAATCCCCGTGTTTTACGAGGCCAGTCCTCCCGAGAGGATCACTGGCTCCTCCTCGGCCCTGTCTCGGGGTCGCTCTGCTTCTCCCCGGCAGGCGTGTGATCCCAGGCAGGGCCCGCGGCTGCACACTCCTTGCCGCGACGGCTCTGCCCGCTCGGTGCCTCGGGGTCCCTCTCGGAGGAGCTGGAGGGGAGGGCGGTGTGTTAGTCGGGGCAGGTGGGGGCTACTCAGTGACCAGGAAAGCCCGGAAATCACGGGCTTAAAGACAAAGGGGACACGTCCACAGGGCCTCTTTAATGCTCGTGCTGTGCGTGGATTGTGCACATTCGGATATAAAAAGTAAGGTAATTTTATATCGGAAAGGGGGCTTGGCTCATAGCTCAGGTGGTAAAGAATCCGCCTGCAATGCGGGAGACGTGGGTTCAATCCCTGGGTTGGGAAGATCCCCTGGAGAAGGGAAAGGCAACCCACTGCAGTATTCTGGCCTGGAGAATTCCACGGACTGTGTAGTCCACGGGGTCGCAGAGTCGAACACGACTGAGCGAGCTCCACTCTCTGTGTCGGAAGGTGGTGTAGGTGTCGGTGGCTGCTCTGCTCACGTGCGTCGCGTGGCCCGGAGACTTGGGGGGGCAGCTTTCTGGGCCCACACGCCCACTTCCGCCTGGACTCCGCTGCACCCGCGACGCCGTCCCACCTCTGGGAGAAGGTGTTTGGAGACCACGCCCTTCCTCAGCAGCCTGCCTTTCCGTGGGCCCGGGGGTCAGCGGCACCTGGATCTCAGCCTGTGTCTGGTCTGTCTGCACAGCAGGCCAGCGTCCAGGACCCTGGGAACCATGGGCAGAGCTAGCTGCATTTCAGCACGTCGGGGGCTGTGGTGGGGCCCAGCCCCTGAGAAGCCTCGCCCACCCGCAGGGCCCCAGCCAGCGGGCAGTGGGCGCGAGGGCGGCCAGCTCCGGATGCGGTGCTCCTGCCTGTGAGAGTCCCCGGCGGTGAGCGCACCCAGGGCTGAGAGCCGTGGGCACTCGCCAGGTGTCTGTAGGACGGATTCCGAGAGGGCCTGAGGGTCGCCAGTGGAGACCTAAGATCTCGGCTTCCAGGCACCGGGGAACCTGAGCAGCTTTACCCGCTCCTCTCTCCTTGGTGCATCAGTCGCTCAGACACGCTGGAAGCCACACGTCCAGGGCCTGCAGTGTGCTCCCCCCAGCCCCTCCTTCTCGGGAGGTCCGCCAGCTTGTGGAGCCCAGGCTGACATTCCACGAATCCCGGGAGCTGGCCCCTGGACGCAGCGGGGGGCATTTTCACCTGAGTCCTGAGCAGGCTGGGCTGGCAGTTTTCCCCGGGGCTGCCCCGAAAGAGGGGTGACGCCCGGGAGACGCACGTCTCCTTCTAGGACCCGAGCGTGATGCTCCCTGCGGCCGCGGCCTCTCCCCTCGGCGGCCTCTCCCCTCGGCGGCCTCTCCTCTCGGCCGCCTCCCCCGGGGCTGCCCCCGAGCGCGGGGTGACGCCCGGGAGACGCACATCCCCTTCTAGGACCCGACCATGGTGCTCCCTGCGGCCGCGGCCTCTCCTCTCCTGTTGCAGGTCCCTCCGTCCTCCCCACGGGCTCCAGGGCACCTCCTGGCATAGACGACATGAGAGTCCCAGGGATGCTGACTCTCCCTGAAATACAAGCCATCTGGTCAAGAGTCGGCGTGGGCCCCCAGGACCAGCTCAGCGGCTGCCCTGGTGAACGTGGACGCCGTGGGCCAGACGTGGACGGGCTTTGTGCCCCGCCCGGCACAGTGAACGCGTCCAGCAGCGGCCGGCAGCACAGCACCCCGCTGGCCTGGAGGCCCAGCAGTGCCGGGTAGGTAATCTCACCTTTCATCAGCACGGGAGAATTCTTGGCTCATTTTACACCCGTTTTGCCTCTTCTTCAGCCCACCTGGGACGTGTACAGCTTTTGACATGTCTTGGAGGAAGTTTGCTTTACAAGATGGAGGGGAATTGAGGAGGAGAAAGACAGGACTCCTGAGAGCTCACTGTTCACCGGGGCGCCTGTGTCCGCAGGGCTGAGCTTGGGGCCGGAGCCACGGGCACTGGCCTTCTGCCCGCCCGGCCTGCCGTCCACCCTGCAGTGCCCCACCCGCCGCTCGTGCCACGGTTCTGGAACGCTCTCAGTTGACTGTTTCTGCACAGATCGAAGTGCCCCGGCTTCCAGAAATTCTAATGTGGTCCTGAGGAAGACTTAACGAATGTCTTTGGCAAACGCTGTTTTCGTAGAACTTATCAAAGCAGATGTCGAATTAATTCCCAGCAGTAGCTCAACGTCTCTCCTCTAAGGACAGAGTGTGTGTGTGTGCGTGTGTGAGAGAGAGAGAGAGGAGAGCACATGGAGAAACCGCCCCAAATGGTTCACTCCGTTTTAGGACATTCAACCCATGTGGCGCTTAATTTTTATTTTTGCTGGGTGACTTCTCGTTGGACACGATGTCCTCCTGGCCAGTTCGGCTCCCCCACGCGCAGAAAGCCCTGCCCTCCCCACTTGCAGCCAGGCGTACTTCCTGATACCTGAGGCAGGCCCAGGGACCCACAGGGCAAGCAGATTGCAGGGCCCACACCCCAGCATCGTCCAAACAAGAACGGACATTGGTGGTGAGGACCCATGAGCCCGGACGTGGCCCTGGCAGCGTGGACCGCGGGCAGAGGCATCTCAGACTCGCCCTGCGAGTTCTTTCTTTCCTCCGGCTGTGAGGAAGCGTCCTGGCAAATCCCATCCTGCTTTGAGCCAACTTTTAAAATACCTGATAAATATCTAATGAAGAGCTCGTGTGCCAAAAAACCATTTGTGCTTTTATTATAAAGATGTATTTCTTCTTCACCAGGGCCTTGCATGTAACTCCAAACCTGGCTCTCTGAGCGGGTGCTGCTGAGCTGTCTGGTGGGCTGCCAGGAGCAATCCGGGGGCCGGGCCGGGGTCCAGGTGGGAGCGAGGGCGTCTGGGTCGGACTCGGTGCCGCGAGGAGAAGCAGAGAGCAGCGAGGAGAGGCAGGCCCGGGCGTCTGACTTGGAGCCCCGCCACGCACATCCGACAAACCGCGCAGAGCCGCACGCATAGGCCAGCACCCCCCGGCCCCCCAGGACCACGGGGAGCACATGGGGAACTAGGGCGGGGCAGGGGCCGGCCTTCGAGGACAGGCACCTTCGGTAGCAGTTGGAAGGTGCGCAAAATGCCCTCCAGGTAGGACACTGTGAGTGGCCCCAGGCCACCTCCTGCTCGGAAGTGAGGAGGGCCTCCCGAGCCCCCCGAGGCTAGAGCCCGGAGTAGCCCCGAGGGCCTCCTCCCCGCGAGCTCATGGTTCCCCCGCGCAGAGCCCGGGTCTGGGCCGAGGCCTGTGGTCGGGGCAGGAGGCGTGGTGGCTTCCTCCCCGCTCTCCGGCTCTGATCACAGCTCACGATTAGCCTTTCACAGTCCTGCCCGTCAAAGCCCCAGGACCTTCTGACCTGTGCTGGGGTCGCATACCCAAGCCCTTGGTGGGGGGAGGGGTCACCCCCTGGGCCCCCACCCCACCCAGACCCCCCTGGAGAAGCCCCCAGGGCCCCGTCAGGTCCCCCGCTGGGCTCGCTGGGGGCTTCCTGGAGGGCTTCCTGGAAAAGCCCTGTTGTCCCTCTTGGGCTGTTGCCCCCCCTCTGATCCTGGGGCTGGCCCTACATACCCAAGCCCTTGGTGGGGGGAGGGGTCACCCCCTGGGCCCCCACCCCACCCAGACCCCCCTGGAGAAGCCCCCAGGGCCCCGTCAGGTCCCCCGCTGGGCTCGCTGGGGGCTTCCTGGAGGGCTTCCTGGAAAAGCCCTGTTGTCCCTCTTGGGCTGTTGCCGCCCCTCTGATCCTGGGTCTGGCCCTGCGGGAGCTGCGGTGGGTGCCTGCCCCCTTCCCCGGGAGCCGGCCGCGCGGGCGGGCGGTGCAGGCGGAGCAGGGGCAGTGGGTCACCGAGCTGTTCTGCTCTGTGTTTCTTTAATCTCTCAACTCTGTCCGTGGACTGCCTCACGCTAAGCTCCTCTGTCCGTAGGATTTCCCAGGCGAGAATACTGGAGTGGGTTGCTATTTCCTTCTCTAGGGAATCTTCCCAACTCCAGGACTGAACCCATGTCTCCTGAATTGGCTGGCAGATTCTTTACCACCAAGCCACCAGGGAAGTCCCATTGATGGAGAAATGAAAGTTGCTCAGTCGTGTCTGACTCTTCGTGACCCCATGGACTGTACAGTCCATGGAATTCTCCAGGCCAGAATCCTGGAGTGGGTAGCCTTTCCCTCCTCCAGGGCATCTTCCCAACCCAGGGATTGAGCCCAGGCCTCCCGCATTGCCGGAGGATTGTTTACCAGCTGAGCCCCCAGGGAAGCCCACTGATGGAGAGGTCACTGTTAATCGATAGACAGATCTCCTCTTTATCTAGACAGATCACCCTGCGAGAGCAGGAAGCCAGGTTCCGGAGTCTCTTGTGAGCTGGTTTGCAACCAGGATCACTGTTCAGCACTGGAGACAAGACACAAGACCCAGAGGCCAGTCTGAGTCTGATTAAAGCTCAGAGCGCCTGTGGACACCGGAGGAAACATTTGCATGACAACGTGTCAGCAGCTGCAAAGTGAAATGGTTAAAAAAAAAGACTCCTTACTTCAAGTGTGTGTGTGGATAAACAGATCGGGCTGATGCTGGTGAATCAAGGAGGGTTTTAAAGGAGCTGAACGTGGAGCTACGTCTTCCAGGAGCATGACCGGCAAAGCCAGAAGCAGAAAGCACCGCAGCCAAGATAAACACCAGCGCCCCATGCGCCTGCAACCCCCACCCGCGCATCCCCTGCCCGCTGCACACCCCACGACCCCCGCGCCCTCATGCGCACCCCCAGCGACACCCCTGTCTCTTATACACATCTAGATGTGTATAAGAGACAGCGCGGGAGGTTCCTCTCCGGCGGTTACCGAGTTAAACACGGAGGCCTGAGAGGCAGATACCGTGGCGGATGCTGCACTGGAACCAACTTTGAAGGGTGGAGAGGACTTCTTTTGTTTTTCTTTATGATTTATTGAAGTACAGTTGATTTATAGTATCGCACGGAACAGAATTCTGCCCTGCAGTCGAGTTCACTCACAGACTCACATTATAATCCTATATTCATGACTCATAGTGTTCTGAAAACTGTTTGGCTGAGACCATTTAGTCTTTTTTTTTAACCTCCAAAGAGGTGATTTTGTGTGAATATTTAAGACCAAACAGAAACTGTGTTTTATTTTAGAATCATGAGAGCGTATTTTTAAAAACCGTCTTCTTTCCCCTCCGACATAATTTCTGAGCGGCGAGGCCAGTTATTTAGATTTCATTAGCTTCTGGAGCAGGTCTGGGCTCTCCCTGCGACCGGCCTGCTTCGTTTGTGGACACGGTCTGTATTTATATCCACCAAAGGGCTACCGACTTGTCATCTTCTCCCCAGAATGATGACGCTGGTCCTCAAATATCAGAGCCCCTCCAACTTCAGAGGGTGAAAATGCCAGGAGTGAGAGCTGAGCCAGCTGTTCAAAGGGCCTCACGGGACGGTCATCAGGGCCAGGCCGCCCCAAGGCGGTCTGATCCACGCAGCCTCCACTGTGCGGAGTGGCAGGCAGGCCGTCGGACCCGGGAGGCGTCTCAGGACGTTCCTGGGGTCCATCCGTTGCGTCCCCTCGAGCACACAGAGCGCGCCAGGGGGCCAGGGAGGGGGCGCGAGGCTGGGCAGCCCCGCAGGCGGAGCCCAGGTGCAGGGCGGCGCCGTCCTCGGCCTGGTAGGGGAGGCCCGGTGGGGGAAGGCTGTGCCCACAGCAGGCTTTCTCCTGCTCGCACCGACCCTCTTTGTGCTGGACTGAACTGTGGCCCCCCACATGCACGCACCCACGCCCTGCCCCGCAGCAAGGCTGAACGTGGAGCTGGGTCTTCAGGGGGTTAGTAGGTCAGCTGAGGTCACGGCCCAGCAGGCCTAAGTCCCTGTGAGAAGAGAGGGGACACGGAGCCCCAGCCCCGGGCTCTCCACGCACGAGGCCACGTGAGGACACTGCCGGAGGCAGCCGTCCGCGAGCCGAGAGAGGGGCCCGCCAGAAACCACCCCGAGGACACAGCAGCCTCGGACGGCCAGTCCGCAGGGTGTGGGGGCATACCGTCTGTCCCGGGAGCCGCCCGTCGGTGGCATTCTGCTTCGGAGTCGAGCGGAGACGCCGTGTCCCCCTTAGAAGGGCAGGTGGCCTTCGTGAGCAGAGACCAGGAGTCAGAGACAGCTCACCGCTGCAGCCACCTGTGCGCCCAGCTGTCCAGCGCGTGACCCGGGGTCAGCTCTGAAGATGCAGCTAGCGGGCTCTCTGCATTCTCCAGGATCCAGGCTGCGTCTGGTGTCAGTCACCTTTCTGTCAAAATCCAGGAAAACCATGATACCTCATCTCCCTGCATCCACAGAAGGAAGCATTTCCAAGCAGACGTTCCATAAAGAGCGTCCATGTGTGTGCAAGCTGCGTCGCTCAGTCATGTCTGATGCTGTGCTACCCCCTGGACCGTGGCCAGGCTCCTCCATCCGTGGGATTTCCCCGGTGAGGGTACTGGAGTCGGGTGCCATGCCCTTCGGCTCCCGGTTAAAGGCAGAGACCAGAGGCGACAGACAGAGGAACGCAACCTGCGGGCGGGCGCCTCTCCATCGGAACCTTACGGAGTGTGACTGGTGGGCTGGCGCCTCTCCATCGGAACCTTACGGGATGTGACTGGTAGGCCGGGCGCCTCTCCATAGGAACCTTACGGGGTGTGACTGGTGGGCCGGGCGCCTCTCCACTGGAACCTTACAGGGTGTGACTGGTGGGCCGGGCACCTCTCCATCGGAACCTTACGGTGTGTGGTGGGCTGGCGCCTCTCCATCGGAACCTTACGGGATGTGACTGGTGGGCCAGAGCGCCTCTCCATAGGAACCTTACGGGATGTGACTGGTGGGCCGGGCACCTCTCCATCGGAACCTTACGGGGTGTGACTGGTGGGCCGGGAGCCTCTCCATCTGAACCTTACGGGGTGTGACTGGTGGGCCGGGTGCCTCTCCATCTGAACCTTACGGGGTGTGACTGGTGGGCCGGAGCGCCTCTCCATCTGAACCTTACGGGGTATGACTGGTGGGCCGGAGCGCCTCTCCATCGGAACATTACGGGGTGTGACTGGAGACCTGGAGCGCCCTATAAACATCTCCCCAGGTTTGCCTTGGGGGACAGGTCAGCATCCAGGATTTCTGGCTCACCGCCCCCCACCAGGAGACACAGAAGCAAGAGTCCGGCTGGAGCTGAGCGAGGCAGCAAGGTTTCCCTGCTCGCTCTCCTGGCTGAGGATCAGACCCACACAGCAGCTGCCAGTGTGTTTTTAGCTTTTCTCATAAATATTTGACTTAAATCTTTATTAAAATGCGTATGATTCATTCTGTAATTGTGGCTCAGTCTTTCTCAGTGAATCGTTCCGTGTTAAATAGTTTCTGGACAGAAAAAAGAACTTTCAGGTATAATCCGGCGGAGCCTGGACTAGAGAGATCTGAACCGCCCTGAAATTGCAACGCTCAGCCCCTGCGGGACCAGCAGAGCCCTGCCTCCCTCTGGGGTCTCTTCCTCCTTCACACAAAGATCGGAACCTCCAGCCCTCACTGTGGCCAAGGGGAAAAAACAGGTTCCGAAGAGATCTGGAAAGGCAGTCAGAGGACCACAATAACCAGGAAGAAAACCCAGGTGGACCCTGCTCCCCTGGGTTCAGAGTCTGATCGTCTCCAGGGACCCCCATTCGGGGAGAGCAGGCCCAGCTCCAGCCTGGACACAGCCCGGCCTGCCGGTGGGAGGGTTGCCCATGGTGGCGGGGGGCCCTGAGGCCCCAGGTTCCCTTCACAAGGGAGGCCACTCTGCCACCTCAACTCTCCAGCACCCACTTCCTCCCTGGTCGCCCTGACCCGAGCGAGGCTTCCCGTGGTCACTGCCCTCCCTGGGGCCAACAGGAGACCCAGCTGCATCACAACGGTGACCATCTGCGCCCCAAGGAGGACGCTGGAGGGGGAGGAGCGGAGGGTGGACACAGGCCCACAGCTGACCGCGCAGGCCCTGCTCCTGCCGGAGGCCTGGGGGCCAGCAGGCTTCTGAGCATTTCATCTGCACTGAAACGTGTTTCATCTGCAAACCAGAGTCGTGGTGAGCTGAGAAGAGTAGGCCAGCCTTTCACAAATGAGAGAATGCTCCTTCGCTTCTCAGTCACACCCAGGGCCTTGGGCTCCAGAGGCCCAGGGTTGGCCACCGGTTCACAGTGGTAGAGAACCCTCCTGCTGAGGGAGGAGACATGGGTTCGATTCCTGGATCAGGAAGATGCCCCGGAGCAGGGAATGGCAACCTGCCCCAGTATTCCTGCCTGGAGAGTGCCACGGACAGAGGAGCCTGGCCGCCCACGGGGCCGCAAAGGCTCAGACACGACGGGGAGCTCACGTATGGCCTGGCGATGCAGGGCCCGCCTTTGGTTGTTTTGCTGCTTCAGTAAAGAGGGTGAAGAGAGCGGCCCTGCCCTGGGTGGAGCACAGGATTCCCGCTGCCCGCGCGGATGGAGAAGGAGCGCCGCAGCTTCTGCCGGGCACACTGGACGGCAGGCTGTCCACCTGCTGGGAGGCTGAGGAGGCAGAGACACTCCTGTGAGGCTCCATAAACCCCCCCCAGGCCTGAGGAAGCTTGTGGGTGACTGTCTGGCTTCGACAGGAAGGCAGGGCTCCGAGCTGCCCCAGCGTAAACGCAGCTCCGCTTGGGAGACACGCCGGCAGGTTCGGCTAAGCAGTCAGCCACAGCTGTGTTTTCAGGGAGTGAGGAACAAGTTTTCTATTGTAGAACCGAAACTGTCGCCCTTAATTCCAACCTGATTCACTTGAGCAAATGTAGGTCCCACACGGCCACACCTCCTCCCCGCAGGAAGCACCAAGGAATCCTTGCCCACCCCCGCTGTCCTGGGGTCTCCTTCCCCAGGTCTAGGGGCTCCCCAGGCCCGCATCCGGAGCCCCAGGGAGGTTCTGAGGCTGATGCCCAGCCTGACTCTGCCTCATCGGCAGTTCTCGGACTTACAGTCGGTGCTTCACCTTCTCAGTTTCCCTCTGAAATCAGCCAGAGCCAAGGGGTTCACACACAGTAGGTCTCGCAGGGACATTCTCGGGGTTTAGGAACCCAGTATATGACCGAGAAAAGAGGCAGTGCCTTAGACAGCCCTGTGTTCTTGCAACTCTGAGTTTTTAAAAATTCTGCAGGTAATAATGAACACAGATTAAGAAAACTGCATCACATGCAAAAGGGCACCAGACGGGAAGAAAGCTTCCCTCCCTCCTGCTTGCCATGGCCCATTGCCTCATGCCATTTCTCCTTGAATGTCTAATTGGCTCATCAGACCCAACCCACAATCTCCTTCACCCCACCTGCTGCTCCTCCCGTGGATTAACCCACCTCATCCATGGACAGTTCCATCATGGGGACAGTTCAGTCATCAGGGACAGCTCCATCATGGAGACAGCTCCATCATCAGGGGCAGCTCCATCATCCGGGACAGCTCCATCATGGAGACAGCTCCATCATGGGGACAGCTCCATCATCCAGGACAGTTCCATCATGGGGACAGTTCAGTCATCAGGGACAGCTCCATCATGGAGACAGCTCCATCATCAGGGGCAGCTCCATCATCCGGGACAGCCCCATCATGGGGGACAGCTCCATCATGGGGACAGCTCTACCATCTGTGGACAACTCCATTAATTCAGCAACTCCATCACTGAGGATAACTCCATTATTGGGGGATAGCTGCATTATCAGGGAGCAGTGCCGTTATCGGGACCAGCTCCCTTATCGAGAGCAGTTCCACTGTTTGTGGACAACTCCATCATCCGTGGACAGCTCCATCAGTTGTGGCCAGCTCCATCCTGCCCATTGTGTAAGTCAAGAGCCCCAGAGTTTTCACACACTCCATTAGTTAGGACGCTCTCGAGACTCCACCTCATACTCTGTCCAGGCTCCAGCCAGCCCACACCTTCACTGCCACGTCTGCCTGAACCACAGGACCGTCTAGATTACGTCTGAGCTGCTGCTTCCCTCTGTGCTCTGTACCCAGTTTGTCTACACAGCAGGCAGAACAAGCTTACTTAAAAACACCAGTCACGTAATGCCAGCCCCTGATGAAACACCTGAGTGACTCTGGTACTACCAGGAGAAAGCCCGCATCCTCGGTGTGCCTCAGGAGCCCAAGAGGGCTGCACCCTGGCCACCAGTCACACCACGGCTCCTATCACTCACTGGCCTCTCTCATCCCTCTTCCTCCCTGGTTTAGCTACTTATACAGATAGAAATCCAGGAAACTTGTGGCTAATGGTGGAAAAAACCCAGATCTGGATCAGGCTGAATTCAGGGACCACAGCCCAAGCAGCAGAGAGTCTGCCGTCCACGGCACATCCCAGGGGCTTGCAGGGGACTCTGAGCATTTAATGGGTGAGTTGGCCACAGCATGGACCAGGAGGTGGTCCATAGCAAGCGAACTGGAAAAGCAGTCTGGCCTTGGCTTCACGTAGAAAAAGGGATTCCAAGCGGGGGCTTTTGCTCTCTCTCTGGGGGTTCATCGCGGGGCACTCTAAGGGAAGTCTGCGAGTCAGTCCCTGGGCTGGAGTGTACATGGAGTATTAGCTGCTTGAGTAGGCGAACCAGCATGCACTCATTTCCTGTAACATCTTGAATGCATCCAGAGGACAATGGTTTCCCTCTGCTCCCCAGCAGACACTTCTGACCCCAATCAGTCACCTGGAAAACGCATTTCACTGACCACAAGAGACGTAAGAGAGAAAATGAAGATAAATAATTAACGTGTCCATTTCTGTTCTTGGAAAAAACCCGGGGAGCTCGTGCCTGACGATGATGAATCTGTACTGGCCTAAGTAGGACACGTCTGCTCGCGACTCGCAAGGCCGCCACGTCCGTCAATGGGCAGAGTGAGCACACGCTTGCGCCTCCACGGATCCAGCTGCCAGGCTACCGCTGTCAGACTGGCTCAGAAGCGGCCGGGCTTTGCCGGGAGGTGAGCGGGAGGACGGAGTCGACATCAGGGTCTGTGCTCCCCTGGCTGTGCCTGCTCTCTCTCCACCAAATTCCTTCCGCTCGGAGACCCAGCCCTCCGGGAATCGGTTATCAGCTTCGCCAGCGTCTTCTGTTTGTTCGGCTAAATCTGTTGCACATCCCAGGGCTTTTATTTAACAGGAAATATGCGGAGGCTGATCTCAGCAGGACTGGAAAAGATCACTCGGAGTGTTTCCCACGCCGAGGTCTACAGCTCTATTTGAAGGACCTTTACTGTGTCATTTATAAAACAAGGTCTATTTACCTTCCCTGAGTCCTCGCAGGCCTCTTGTTTTTCAATAGGTTCATTTCGGCCTGAATGACACATGTGTTCCCTCCGATCTGTTTATCTTTATGTGCAAGTCCGAGCCTATGATTGCATTTTTATTTCCATGACTGCTGTCTGGGAATAATCACGTTGTCAAGGATTTCTTAAGCAGAAATCCCCTGAGGAGGAGACTGAGAGTCCGGTTATTGGACCTCAGATAAAAAGGGTTCCTCCGAGTTTCTTCTGCTCCAGGCTCCATCAGGCCTGACGCTTCGGGTCTCTTACAGCAGAAACCTAGCCGTGCAGCCTCAACCTTTGTGCCAACAGCCACCTTCCAGGCCCGGGTTTCCTGGGAGAATCCCCCGCACTCCCGGGTCCAGAACAGAATCAAGTCAGTTACATCCATGATCTCATGAAACGCTTCTGAGTTAGTTACCACTTATCTTTTCAGAGGGGGCAACTTGAAGACTAGAGGGCACTGTGGGGTGAATGCGTGTCCCCCCAGATAAGAAGACAATCTTGATCCCGCATGCTCCTCCCAGCGTGGCCTTACCCGGACACAGGGCGTGTCGCAGGGGGTCATGTCAAAATAGGGTGGTTAGGGCCCTCATCTGACACGAGTGCGTCCTTACGCGAGGAGCCTGCCCCGTGGAGGCTGGAGGGGTGTGGGCCCCGAGGGCTGGCCCAGCGCATCCTCCCCGGTCCCGTCCACCCTGCGTCTCAGGCTCGCAGCCTCTGAACCCTGGGAGGGCGCGTTCTGTTGCTTGTGCTGTCGGCCCTTTGAGGCACTCTGATGGGCAGCTGAACAAAATCTCGGGGAGGATGACTTGCCTGAGATCTCACGGGACTCAGACGTGGCCGTGCACACGCCGCTGCCCAGCTCAGGGCAGGGGGCCTCTGAGAGGCGAGGCCCCTGGCTCAGGGGACGGGCCCTCCAGCCACTCCCAGGCCCTTCTGGTGGCTGCTCTGGATGGAGCTGAGGGGGCGTCTCCAGACCCTGACCCCTGTCTTGAGAGGACACAGGGCGTGTCGCAGGGGGTCATGTCAAAATAGGGTGGTTAGGGCCCTCATCTGACACGAGTGCGTCCTTACGCGAGGAGCCTGCCCCGTGGAGGCTGGAGGGGTGTGGGCCCCGAGGGCTGGCCCAGCGCATCCTCCCCGGTCCCGTCCACCCTGCGTCTCAGGCTCGCAGCCTCTGAACCTTGGGAGGGCGCGTTCTGTTGCTTGTGCTGTCGGCCCTTTGAGGCACTCTGATGGGCAGCTGAACAAAATCTCGGGGAGGATGACTTGCCTGAGATCTCACGGGACTCAGACGTGGCCGTGCACACGCCGCTGCCCAGCTCAGGGCAGGGGGCCTCTGAGAGGCGAGGCCCCTGGCTCAGGGGACGGGCCCTCCAGCCACTCCCAGGCCCTTCTGGTGGCTGCTCTGGACGGAGCTGAGGGGGCGTCTCCAGACCCTGACCCCTGTCTTGAGGCCAGGCCAGGGCTCCAGGGGAGGCGTGCCCCGCGACAGCCCTGTCCCGGGAAGCTTGGGGTCTCCCTGGGCTCCCCTCCGGGGGCTGCTCCCCGTCTGCAGGCTGCGCTCAAGCCACAGCGTTTGCGGAGCAAAGGGCCCAGGAACTGCGGGGCCCACTGAGGGCTGGGGAACAGGAAGGGCGTGCCGGGGTGCGGGGTCGCCCTCAGGGCATCTGTCCTCTCAGACGCCGGTCCCCTCCGGGCAGAAACATGGCCAGCGCGGGTGGGTGGGCAGGACCACACTCAGGGGAGCCAGGCAGCTGCAGCCTGTGCCCCACCCTGCCCTCCACACCACCCCCCGTGCCCTGTCTCTTATACACATCTAGATGTGTATAAGAGACAGGTGCACATTTTTCCGGCCCACGCTCGCCTCTGACTTGCCTGTGGTCACCTGCAGCCTGGCCACTCCCTGTATTTTCACCTGAACCGTCCTAAGATCCACCGCGGCGTCTTCTCTGCTGGGTCCTCCCACTAAAGAGCAAGCCCCGTGGGGACAGGGCCTCTCTCTCCTCATCTGGAGCCCGAGCCACGCCTCCTGCACAAGGCAGCAAGCCACTGGCAACACCCGGGCAGCATCTCACGGTCTCCGTGGTCAGGAGGCTGGGAGGGCAGGTCGGTCATCCAGGTCTCTCCAAGATGAGGCGAGTGTCGCTGGGCTCAGCTCACCTCAGAGGACCGGGGTTCCGGTCCATGCCCCTCAGGCACTGGCAGAACTGGGGTCTTTTCCTGGTTGCTCCTGATGTCCTGAGTCTGGCTGCTGCCCCCATAGGGGGTTCATGCAGGTACCCGTGTTACCTCCCAGGCCAGCTGGGTGGTCTTCCTGGCACCCTGCTCTCTGACCTCCAGACCCTCCCTTCCCCTCTGGACTGAGTCTCTCGATTCAGGACAGAACCACAGGGGTCGTGTCTATCACAGGCCACATCTGCGGTTCTGCCTTCCCCCAGGTGGAGGGGCTTATCCAGGAGGGGGCCACCAGGTCATCTTACAATTCGCACAGCGGGGTCTGGCGCGTGAGCGCATCTCGGAATGAATGAAAGGATCGGTGATTGTTCTCAAGGGCTCAAGCATCCTTTCTTCCTCAGGAAGAGTTAACCCCCAAAAAGCACCCTTTAGGGCAGCGGTCTTGGGCTCCAAAATCACTGCAGATGGTGACTGCAGCCATGAAATTAAAAGACGCTTGCTCCTTTGAAGGAAAGCTATGAAAAACCTAGCGTATTAAAAATATGCTGAGATATGCAGAGATATCACTTTGCCAACAAAGGTCCATAAAGCCAAACCTATGGTTTTTCTGGTAGTCATGTATGGATGTAAGAGATGGACCATAAAGAAAGCTGAGCACTGAAGAATTGATGCTTTTGAACTGTGGTGTTGGAGAAGACTCTTGAGAGTCCCCTGGACTGCAAGGAGATCCAACCAGTCCATCCTATAGGAAATCAACCCTGGATATTTATTGGAGGGACTCATGCTGAAGCTGAAGGTCCAATACTCTGGCCACCTGATGCAAAGAACTGACTCATTAGAAAAGACCCTGATGCTGGGAAAGATTGAAGGCAGGAGGAGAAGGGGACAACAGAGGATGAGATGGCTGGATGGCATCACCGATTCAGGGGACATGAGTTTGAGTAAACTCTGGGAGATAGTGAAGGACGAAGAAGCCTGGCGTGCCGCAGTCCACAGAGAGCCGGACGCGACTTCGGGATTGAACATCAGGCCAGCAGTGCTTAAATGTTATGGGTCCATCAGCAAGAAGACCTGTTAGAAGTGCCATTTCTGGACCCCCATCCCTGAGACTCTGAGAGCAGGTGGAGGCAGGCAGCAACCTGCGACCCCGCAGTGTCACGAAGACCCAGGTGTCCCAAACGGACCTTGGTGAGTGAGGACCCTGGGCTGGGACCACGGAGACCTGCTGCCCCGAGGAGCACAGGCCGTTGTCAGAGGGCTGTCCTCCCCTCCCAGCCGAGATCGTTAGTGTGTGTTTTAAGTGACCGAGCAAGAATGCCGCTGCTAAGTTGCGGCAGTCGCGTCCGACTCTGTGCGAACAGTAAAGCTGCAAACTAGCTATCCTCCAAGAAGCAAGTGCTCGATCTGCACCANGAGCACAGGCCGTTGTCAGAGGGCTGTCCTCCCCTCCCAGCCGAGATCGTTAGTGTGTGTTTTAAGTGACCGAGCAAGAATGCCGCTGCTAAGTTGCAGCAGTCGCGTCCGACTCTGTGCGAACAGTAAAGCTGCAAACTAGCTATCCTCCAAGAAGCAAGTGCTCGATCTGCACCAAGACTGGAAATCCAGCTTCCACAAGGAGGGAAGACTGTGATCTCACCCCTCTGGATGGACTTCACTTGGAAGAGGGTCCATCTTCCCCGTGACAGCCGCTGATGCCCGCCGGGCAGTGCATTTCAGAGAGAGACGTGGTGGGGCTTTGCTGACCTCGGAGTCACGTGGAGAACAGTGTGGACCTGTAGAAAACACATCTCATCTGACGATGAAGGACGTGGACTCAGATGCAGGTCTTTCGGGGGGCGGGGGGCTCAGAACCTGGATATGTGTATACCTGTGGCTGATTCATGCGGAGTTTTGACAGAAAACAGCAAAAGTCTGTAAAGCAATTATCCTTCAATAAAAATAAATACAGAAATTTTAGTGATAGTAAAAAAAAGGAAGGGCAGGTGCGTTTGGGGAGGCAGGTTGGCAGGAGGGGGCCTTGTGCTTACCCCCTGGGATCCCTGAGTTGGGGGACCACTCCTCCTCCAGGATGGGGACGCTGGTCTGGTGGCCAAGCCGGGGGCACGGAGGGATGGGAGGGTCACACTTGGAGAACTTGGGTTCTGTCCATGTGCGCTACCTGGAGCTGGAGCCTGGGGGTCCCAGCCGGCTGACCTCTGAGCCCCCAAGGCCCTGGACCAGCACCGCCGGCTAGGGTGCCCGGGCCCCCGCCCCACAGCCTGGCTGGGGTAGAGACCGTTGCACCTTCTGCACGGACACCAGCCCCACCTCGTGCCGTCATCAGCACGGCTGGGTGTCCCGGGCCGGCGGCTCATGGACAGAGCGGTGGAGCCGGTGAGGAGCAGACAGGAGCGGGCTGGCGGGGTCGAGACCGTGAGGCCCGGACGTCCTGCATTACATCCTCGCCAGGACAGAGGAGGGACGCACCTGGCCGGAGGTGCAGGCGTCAGGCCAGGGCTGCGTCCCAAAGCCCAGGCTGTAGGCCACTCGCGCTGCAGCCGCCAGGCCGGATGGACTCCCTGGGGAGCAGCTGGGGGCGCCCTCGGGTGGACCCACAGAAGGTGAGGAAGGAAGGCGTCTCAGGGCTGTCGCCGGGGCGGTGTTCCAGTACTGCATGGGGCGGGGGGGTCCCTGAACTGTCTCCCTGCCCCGTGGGCAAGTGTGCACACACAGCACACGCGTGTGTTCACCAGGAGAGAATCCGCCTTGGGGCTTTCTTTACATTGTTCTTCTCAGCCACACTTGAGCAGCGCCGTGGAGTCATCACCGTTACGATCACCCCGTCTTCAACAGGCAGAGCTGAGCTGAGACACGGAGTCTTGGATTCAGCCCGTTTGGCTACAAAACCCAAGTGCGTCCGTGTGTGCAGGCCTGCCTGCATGCACGGGCAGGCGTGTGCATGTCCTAGGAAATGGGCTGAAATGTTAGGAAATCTCAGCGTCAGGACCACAGGAGTTCCTTCCTGCCCTTCCATGTCCTCGTTGCCCTGAGTAGACTTGCTGGGATCATCATCAGAATCAAGGCCAGCTCCAGGCTGCAGGGCAGGGCAGAGCCTCGCCCCAGCCCGAGGGGGAGAGCCTGGTGCCAGGGAGCCCCCCGTTCCCAGGCCAGCCTAGACCACAGTCTACGGAGGACCGTGCTGAAGGGACCGGTGAGATCTGAGATGGCCGGCTGCCCAGGGCACCCCCCAGCCCACCATGATCAGCGGTCCCAGCACCTGCGTGGGGGACAGGCTGTCGGGTGGGTTCTTCCTCCTCCAGGGCCTTAGCTCCTCTCGGGTCGGGAGGGGCCCAGACACCCCCAAGGCTCATCCTGAAACCCTCCTGCTCTGTCAGCATCCTGCAGGCCATGTGGCTGGGGCAGCTTGCAGGAGCGGTAGCCCAGCGCTGAGTGTGGCTGCACGTGGTCCAGACCCAGCCCCGAGGCCATCAGCGCCCCTCTGCTCACACCTTGAAGTGGGGTGCAGTCCTCGGCCTCAGCGAGCACGCCTGGAAGGGCTCTGCCGTGTGCCCCCCCGCCACCCCCCGCTGCGTGCAGACGGCCAAGAGCTCCCCGCCCACCCAGCTTTCATGCCTGCATGTCTTCCTGGCAAACGGTTAACCTGGGAGGTGGTCCCAGGTAACACCCCCCGGGGTTCAGGAAGAGCTGAACCAGGAGGGCAGGGACAGCGGGGGGTCCTGAGCCCCAGCCTCTGAGAGCCCAGGCAGAAGATGCCCCAGGAGCCACCCCCGCGGGGTGAGCTGGCTGGGCTCATAGATGGGGTCGATCCCAGGCCCGCCGACCCAGACGAGCAGCCCCAGCCTGACGGATGGCCCGACCCTGCTGCTGCAGACAGGGGCCGGGGGTCCCGCATGCCTGGCAAGAAGCACACAGCAGGGAGGGAAACCTTGGCAAAGAGGATTACTGTGTGATCGCTGTTGGTGGCAACCACTTTCTGATTCCCCAGGAGGAGCTACAGCTGCTGCTGCTGCTGCTGCTGCTGCTGAGTCGCCTCAGGCGTGTCCGACTCTGTGCGACCCCATAGACGGAAGCCCACCAGGCTCCCCCGTCCCCGGGATTCCCCAGGCAAAAACACTGGAGTGGGGTGCCATTTCCTTCTCCAATGCATGAAAGTGAAAATTGAAAGGGAAGTCGCTCAGTCGTGTCTGACTCTTAGCGACCCCATGGACTGCAGCCCACCAGGCTCCTCCGTCCATGGGATTTTCCAAGCAAGAGTACTGGAGTGGGGTGCATTAGAACACTTTAAAGAACAGAATATCATCCGATCTTATCTCAAGGGCAGAGACCGAAACTGCTTCAGATTTGTGTTGCTGACAAAGCCTGCCTGCGATGGACGTGTCACAGACGTCAGTGTGGCTGGACGTGCCCCAGGTGTGCAAGTCTCTGGAACGGTCTGCTCGGACAGTATCTGGAGTTTGTCTGGCTCTCAAGGGGTGGGTCTCTCAACTCAAAATGCTCTCCTCGGGCACCGTGCCCCAAGGCCACATCAGTTCTCTGACAGCCCCCCCAGGGCTCAGCCCGCCACCCCGGGGCCCGGGCCTGGACTGGACCCCCCGAGGCCGACCGTGCAGGGGCGAGCGGGCCCGGTCCGAGGGCTGCTGGCGCGCAGCAGGAAGTGTTTGCGCTGGCCCGCGAGTGGACGGCCACCTTCGAAAACCTGGAGTGGCATTTCTGCACCTCTTTCAGCCTCAGAGTCTTTGCTTGAAAAGAATCCAGCCCAGACGTGTGAGCAAGTGAGCAGAGGAGGCAAGTCTGGCCTGTTCCCCCGAAGGCCAGGCTCCCAAGGAAAGGCGGGCCTGTCCCCCCTCAAGGCCAGGCTCCCAAGGCAAGGCGGGCCTGTTCCACCTCAAGGCCAGGCTCCCATAGGCAAGGTGGGCTTGTTCCATCTCAAGGCTGGGCTCCCACAGGCAAGACAGGCCTGTTCCACCTCAAGGCCGGGCTCCCAAAGCAAGGCTGCCCTGTTCTACCTGAAGCCTGGGCTCCCCACAGGCAAATCGGGCCTGTCCCACCCCAAGACTGGGCTCCCACAGGCAAGGCAGGCCTGTTACCCCTGAAGCCTGGGCTCCCACAGGCAAGGCGGGCCTGTTCCCCTTACGGCCGGGCTCCTCACAGGCCCTCCTGGGCATCCTCCCGGTGGGGCGCCCCCCGAGGCTGCACTGACCACAGGCTCTGAGAACCCTTGGGGTGGTGGAGAGGCCAGCTGCTCTCCAGGCAAAGCCTGTGCTTGGACAGGGTTAGGAAAGGCACCTCCATGCCCACCAGCTCCCCTCCCTGCCACAGAGAACAGACCAGGGCACCCTGACGTCTGCTTGACTTCCTGCAAACTCGGCGGAGCCCTGGCCACCACGTCAGGAGAGCAGGGCCGTCTCCCCTGGGTGCAGGAGGGAGGAAGCCCCGCCTCCGGCCGCCCCCCGCTTCCTTCGGGCTGCGCTCAATTATGTGTTTGCATCCACGCAACTCCTTTTAGATTCTGGAAACTAAAGAAATGCAGAAGCAGAGGACAGGCCTGCAGAAAGGCCCCCCGTTTAAGCCACAGCCGTCTTTCTCCCACCTGACCCCTCCTGACTGATGGGGGGCCAGGGAGCAGAGGCCCCCTCAGGGCTGAAATCCGCCCAGGTGTGCGCCCAGCAGACAGCTGTCCGGAAACACAGCCAGCCCGAGGCAGAGCATCCAGCAAGCCTGCCGGACGGCCTCCGGGGGCGTCTGTCTGATCAAGGTTAGGAATCTGCCTGCCACCCGACCGAGTGTTGGCAGAGAAGCTCGTGGGTCCAGCCAAGTCTGGGGTCGTTCATAAGCTGAAGCCAGCAACCGTGCTGGTGTCTGAGAAGGCTGCTGCGGGTGGCCAGGCCACCTCCAGGGACACGTGTGCCCTGGCCTGCACGCTCACACACGCATGCACACACGGGGCTGTCTGGCAGTTGCCTGCAAGGATTACAGCTCCTGAGCGTGACGGGGCAACAGCTCCCAGACTCAGGGCCTGGAGCTGTGTGTCCCGGCCGGTTCCCAGCCAGGCCGGAAGACCGGCCCTGGAACTGTGTGGCAGACGGGCCGCACACCTGGCCTCACACCTGGCCAGCACACCTGGCCGGGCACGCCCTCCTCCCTGCCTTGGCCAAAGGCCTCTCCATGTGAGTGGGTTGGCAGCCTGCTCTCGGCCCTGCTGCGTCTCGAGTCTGAGTCTGAACTGGCCGAGCCATTTCCTTCTGGTTGGGGATGGGGGTAGATGACTGTCCCTCCTCGGGGGTTCCTGTCGCCCCAAGCACGGATCAGAACACGCGCCCGTTTCCCTGCAGGCTGTGTCGGGGCTCCAGACGCACCCCCATCCCATGGAGCCGCCGTCCCCCGCCCCGGAAGCAGGGCTCAGGGCAGCAGCAGCCCCGGTTTTCTCTGCTGAGAGTTCCCGCAGGGGAGCTGTCAGCCGCAGGCGACCGCGCTGCCTGCCCCAGCGTTCCCTGAGGGGCGCCCCCAGCGGGCCGCCCTCCCGGGGCCGTTCTACCGTGAGCCCACCTACCTTCATCGGGCGCGGGATCGCTCCTGGGCTCGGGGTGCTGGGCTGGCCCTGTGAGAGGAGCCTGCCACCCACCGGGCCTGCCCCCGCCTCCGCGCCCCGGGGCACTGTGGCCGCCCTCACAGCACAGGAGGGCCCCTCTCGCCTCCCCGAGCAGGAGCGCGGGGAGGAAACCACCGCTTTCGCCACGGCTATTTCAGATCTAGACTTACAGCCGTCCCAGTTGCTTCAGCGAGGCCTTGGCCTCGTCACTCACAAACACGCCTTGCCGTGAACAGCCACCTGTGGGGTTAGGGAGAGGCCCCCCCGGTGTGGGGACCGCCGACGTGAGCCCCCGACCCCTGCTCAGCTCAGGCGTCTGTGCCAAAGCAGCCCGCCCGGGCCCCTGCGCCTCTGCCGCCCGAGTGCCGGGCTGGCCTTCGCGAGACTCCACAGTGACCAGAGCCCCAGATATACTTGTCCAGCCGCATTCCCTCTCGCTTCTGAGTGTATGTTTATTTAAAGGGAAATAGAGGCCACGCACTCCTGACCCGCTCACTGCTCGTCCACGCCGGCTGGTGCTGGCTGGGGGGCGGGAGGTCTCTGCAAGTCCCTGGGTTCCCCTTGCCCCTCAAACCGACACAGAGGCTGTCTCCCTGCCTGGAGCCCTTGTGCCGGTGACCCGGGTCCGCAGTGACCACACGGGACCGTCCATGGCGTGTGCACGGGGAACGCGGGGCTGAGGCACTGTTGCTGTTGTAACTCGGAGCCCAGGATTTGCTGGCGGCGTCAGGATCGGAAAGCGGGTCTCCACCTGTGACGGGCAGTAACCCCGTAACAGCAGGCCTGCGTCCCGACGCCCACCGACCCACAGCCTCCTCCAGGTTCCGAGTTCCGAGCTCACCAGTGAGCTCTGCTGATGAAGGAGAGATGCACTTTTATTAAAAATACTCGTGTGGGCAGAGCTCCTCGTATCTGACCCTGAGCTGTAGGGGTTCCCAGAGGAAACCGAAGCCTCCGAAGCGGGGTCTGCATTGTGGGGTGACAGCCCCGCCACCCTCCCAGGGCAGCGCCTGGAGACGCCCCCCAGTGCGGTGCTGGGACTCGGCAGCTTCGCTGAGAAGCACGCGCAGCCGGGGGTTCAGCCCCAGAGCAACAGGCAGACCGGGCTTCCCTCCTTCTCGGGGGACCCAGCCCTGCACCCGACATCAGCTCTGGTCAGGGGTTCAGCCCCAGAGCGACAGGCAGACCGCGCTTCTCTCCTTTTCAGGGAGCCAGCCCTGCACCCGACATCAGCTCTGGTCCGGCGCCACCCTGAGACCAAGAAGGAAACCAGCAGAGCCGCCCGTCTGTGCAGGAGCCATGTGGTCACGCCCGGCCGGTGCAGTGACCGCTGCCCGCGGTCAGCACGCCCGTTGAGGTGCCAGAGCAAACTGGGGGTTCAGCCCCAGAGCGACAGGCAGACCGCGCTTCTCTCCTTTTCAGGGAGCCAGCCCTGCACCCGACATCAGCTCTGGTCCGGCGCCACCCTGAGACCAAGAAGGAAACCAGCAGAGCCGCCCGTCTGTGCAGGAGCCATGTGGTCACGCCCGGCCGGTGCAGTGACCGCTGCCCGCGGTCAGCACGCCCATTGAGGTGCCAGAGCAAACAGCGAGGCCCTGGCTGGTGTGGGTGTTGGTGACCTCACGTCGGGCCTGCTGTTTACAGAAGGGGGGTGTCTGGTGCCGACGGGACCCCAGCAAGTGACTCACAGCTCCTTTACGGACCCGAGCCTCCCTGGAGTAACTGCGGCTCAGTGTGATGCAAGCGCCCACGGCCTCACCCTGGAAGCAGGTAACCTTCTAAACAGGGATCCTCAGGCTCACCAGGCAGCAAGGCCAGGACCCAGCACAGCTGTGGGCGAGGCACCCTGGGGTTTTCGTGCCACGAGGGGATTCAGGGAAGGGGGTACAGCAGGGCATGCTCAGCTGCGCACGCAGCACGCACCCCCTCCAGCTTAGACACCAGAGGCCGTGCGCCCTGGGCCACGGGCACGCGCCCCCTCCAGCTTAGACACCAGAGGCCGTGCACACCCTGGGACACGGGCACACGCCCCCTCCAGCTTAGACCCTACAGGCCGTGCACACCCTGGGCCACGGGCATGCGCCCCCTCCAGCTTAGACCCTACAGGCCGTGCACACCCTGGGCCACGGGCATGCGCCCCCTCCAGCTTAGACACTAGAGGCCGTGCACACCCTGGGACACGGGCACGTGCCCCCTCCAGCTTAGACCCTACAGGCCGTGCACACCCTGGGCCACGGGCACGTGCCCCCTCTAGCTTCTGTCTCTTATACACATCTAGATGTGTATAAGAGACAGCGTCAGGAGAGCAGGGCCGTCTCCCCTGGGTGCAGGAGGGAGGAAGCCCCGCCTCCGGCCGCCCCCCGCTTCCTTCGGGCTGCGCTCAATTATGTGTTTGCATCCACGCAACTCCTTTTAGATTCTGGAAACTAAAGAAATGCAGAAGCAGAGGACAGGCCTGCAGAAAGGCCCCCCGTTTAAGCCACAGCCGTCTTTCTCCCACCTGACCCCTCCTGACTGATGGGGGGCCAGGGAGCAGAGGCCCCCTCAGGGCTGAAATCCGCCCAGGTGTGCGCCCAGCAGACAGCTGTCCGGAAACACAGCCAGCCCGAGGCAGAGCATCCAGCAAGCCTGCCGGACGGCCTCCGGGGGCGTCTGTCTGATCAAGGTTAGGAATCTGCCTGCCACCCGACCGAGTGTTGGCAGAGAAGCTCGTGGGTCCAGCCAAGTAGAGGCTGTGTGCCCTGGGCCATGGGCACGTGCCCCCTCTAGCTTAGACACTAGAGGCCGTGTGCCTTGGGCCATGGGAACGTGCCCCCTCTAGCTTAGACACTAGAGGCCGTGTGCACCCTGGGCCACGGGCACGCGCCCCCTCCAGCTTAGACACTAGAGGCCGTGTGCCCTGGGCCACGGGCACATGCCCCCTCCAGCTTAGACACTAGAGGCCGTGTGCCCTGGGCCTTGGACAGGACAGAAACCTCAAAAGATGTCCACGCCTTCCTCCCTGGAAGCTTCAAGTGTCACCAGAGATGTCAAAGGGGACTTCTGCAGGTGTGCTGGCGTCTAGGATGCCGAGATGGGGGGATGGCCCTCGAGCATGCATCCCGAGGGTCCTTGTAAGAGCGCGGCAGAGGGGGATGTGACCACAGAAGGGGAGGGGATGTGACCACAGAAGGGGAGGCGATGTGACGAGGGGGACGGGGCAGAGGCCAGGTGGTGCTCTTGGCAGATAGAGGAGGAGCCATAAGGCCAGTGCTGCAGCAGGAAAGGCTGAGGCTCCCCTGGGCTTCCTGAGGGGCCGTCCCTACGCCCCCACTCCAGCCAGCAAGACAGGCTCCAGGCTTGCAGCCTCCTGAACCACAAGAGAGCAAATCCCTATGGTTTTCAGCCGCCGCGTTGGTGCTGGTTTGTCCCAGGGGCAGCTGTAGTTGTACCTACATCATAAGACATCCAGGGTTTGGGGCCAGGCAAGCAGGCTCTGCCCCCTCAGTGTGCCTGGCTTTGCCCTGTTCACAGGTCCCGTCGGTCCCCATGGGACATGGCCTCAGTCTCCATCAGACAAGATTCAGTGCACAGAGGGCCCATTTCCTCATGTGCCTTGTTAAAGAGCAAAAAACCTTTCCCAGGAAGTCACCGGCAAACTCTCCCCACACCTCACTGTCCAGAGTGAGTCTAGGAGAACCCCGGTCCATCTCCAGGTCAGGAACACCTTCAGAGGTGGGCTGGGGAGGGACGCTCACTCTCTGGAGACTGTCATCGTTGGTTTGGACCAGAGCTCTCCGTGGGGGTCACGTCCGTTCCCTGAGGACACTTGCCGCGTCTGGAGACTGTGCTCCCAGAGTCCAGAGCGCAGAACGCGTAACAGGCACAGGACGTCCCCAAACGGGGGCATCTGGCCCACAAGTCCAGAATCCCGAGGGTGAAAAGCCCCACCAAAGGCCAGTCAGGCGGACCCCAAAAGCTGAGGAGGGACCAGCCTCCTCAAGACTCACTGGTTCATCTGGGCGGGGGCTGTTTATGGGCAAATCCCCATCTCTGCTGGGAAAGGGACGGGGGTCCAGGTGGGGGACCAGCACAGAGATGACAGCATCGGCCGCCGAGCTGAGTCCTTCATCTTGGGGGCAGTTCCGGTTCTGACGCTGATGCGTCCGGGGCCAAGGAAGGGTCTGGAAGCAGACGGCTGAAGCAGCCTGCACATGACCGTGAGAGGCCAGGGGGAAATACGGGATCCTGGGCCCACTGACAGCCCCCAGACAGAGCATCAGCAGGGCTCAGAGACAGGGCAGGGTGACTTGCAGGAAAGGCTCAGCCCACGGAGTCCTGGCAGGATTTGGCAAAGCTGCTGCATGAAACACGCTTACGTGCTCAATTTGAGGACAAGAGAAAAATCTTAATTGGAAAGACGGATGCTGAAGCTGAAGCTCCAGTACTTTTGGCAGCTGATGCAAAGAGCTGACTCATTGGAAAAGACCCTGATGCTGGGAAAGATTGAAGGCTGGAGAAAAAGGGGGCAACAGAGGATGAGATGGTTGGATGACATCACTGACCCAGTGGACATGAGTTTGAGTGAACTCTAGGAGATGGTGAAGGACAGGGATGTGCTGCAGTCCACAGGGCTGCAGAGAATCAGACATGATTCGGTGACTGAACAACGCTGGTCACAGTGGACAGCCAGCAAGAGAGTCCTCACGCACCTCCATCCATGAGCAAGTCCAGGGCCTGCCTGTTGGTGAAGACCCACCTGAAAGGCCAGTGGGCTAGAGGGACCCTTCTCCCCAGGTCACGCTTTGTCGCTGTATGTCTGGGGACACTGATGTTCAAGAGAAGGCAGTGGGTGCTAGACATCAGAGTGATCAGAGGACCACACCACCCACAGCATCCGGAGCGTGGAGAGGCATCGTCAGGAGGGGACACAAACCTACACTCGAGGACTCACTGATTCCTCCCGCAAACTTGTGGCTGAAGGTTGACGCAAAGACCAGAAACGCCCTCCACATGCATCAGGTGGTCCGAGCGACCTGGACTCGTCCGCCTCTGCCCATCCTGGGACGCGGGTTTTCCACCCGCCCAGTCACAGGAGCCTTCAGGGGAAGACCACCTGCGTCAGGGCGGAGCGGCAGCCCTGGAGCGTTGGACAGGGCACCACGCCCCGCACACGCGGCCCTCTCCAAAGGGACGGGGCCCCCGGGCCTGGTTCTGACCTGAGTCCCTTGCCCCCGCTGCGTTTTAAACCCTTTTAGAGTTTTCTCTGGGGATTAAATACATACTTTACTAAATCAACAGATTACTTAGCATCTTGTGGTATGAAAACACAAAACCAAAAGCAACAACGAAAGCCCCTGAGAGACGCCTTTATTTAAAAAATGCATTTAACCATCTGCACATGTGCGGGCCACTCAGCGGGGCGGCCTTTCACTTTAAACTGTAACGATGGGAGATTATAAATGTCAGACTTTACGAGGCCCTGGATAAAAAGATATATTAGCTTAGATATCCTAAATTATCAGTGCGTGGACACCAGTACCTTGATAAGATGTTTACAAGCAGACACATGGAGAGGAAGGTTTTAAAACAAGGGAAAACTGCTCATTTTAAACTGTTCCGTCCATCGACCCACATCTAGAAGCAGGCAGAGTCTGGGGCGGCACCGGACCGTCCACGGCCCGCAGCTCTTGGACACAGGCGAGGCGTGTTCATACTGGGTCACTCTGTGAGGGGCGGTGGCACACGCGGAGGGACTAGGTCCTCGTCCAGGCTGAGGAGAGGCCAGGCGGGGAGGCGATCACACTTGGGTCTGGTCTGTGTCACGTCACCCCAAGACAACTCCTCGTTTGCAACTTTAAAAGGAATTAAAGGCGGTTAGCCTGGCTTTTAAGACCCAAAACCAGGTTCAGAGCTGCATCTCATTACTGAGCGTCCATAGGTGGGGTCTCCCAGGTGGCTCAGTGGTAAAGAACCTGCCAGTGCAGGAGGTCCGGGCTCGATCCCGGGTCAGGAAGATCCCCTGGAGGAGGAACAGGCCGCCCTCCAGCTCCTGCAGCCTCGCAGGCTATGCCCCAGTGTTCTTGCCTGGGGAACCCCAGGGACAGGGGAGCCTGGCGGGCTACAGTCCACGGGGCCGCAGGCCATTCTCAGTCAGGCCCCCGCCCCTGCCGCCTGGAGGCCCCCTCGGCCCCGTGTGCCAGCTCCTCCCCAGGTGCCGTCTCAGCTGGATGAGAACTGATGCCCGAGGCCACCCTTCCAGAACATGCTTCTAACACCTTCTGTCTCACATTTTCCTCCGCCATTGACTGTTGGCTGTGCTAAGACAGGAAGAAGGAGGCTGTGGATTTCATGGCCCGTTTGCACCTGATTGAGGAGAAATCACTCGCGTGAGGGGGAGGCAGGCGAGCCTGGGGGCCCAGCAGAGGCCCCTCCAGCGGAGGCCGTCCTAGTCCCTCCAGGGGCGCCTGCTCCAGGAAACAGAGAAAGGGGGCTGGCTCTGGTCTTCCCGGAGACAGGGGAGCTCGGGCGCCCACAGCTCCAGGTGCAACCCCTCAGGTCCTCGGGCCCTGCAAGGTGTTCAGAGACATCCACTGTCTTAGCCGGAACCATTCTGAAAAGTGTGTACAATTGTGTTCACTTAGCAGATAAGAAACCGAACCCTTCAGAGGTCAGAGGGGCGTCCCTGTTCCCACGGCACACACACGACAGCCCCGAGGTACTTGTCCGCCCTGACGGACCTGCGTCCAGCACCCGCCGCCCTCACAGGCACTGGCTGCGCCTGAGCACCTGGGCTGCAGGTGGTCCATGCCCTGTCCCCTCCCCCAGGGAGCGGCAGGTGGTCCACGCCCTGTCCCCCCCAGGGAGCGGCAGGGGATCCACTTGGTGGCCTTAGCTCAGTGTGCAGCTTCCCTCACCCCGTGAAGGTCACTGAGCCCTGTGACTGAGGCTCTCCCCTCAACTGGTGACGATCTGGCTGGAGAGAGGCTGGAGAGGGGCCTTCTCCCAGGGACGTGACCCCAAAGCCCCAGGACCCATGATGGTTCGGGGAGAAGGGCCTGAGACCCCTGCGCCTCCCCCCCAGGCAGCGGCACCGTGGAGACCCCCGCCCCCTCCCCAGGCAGTGGCACCGTGGCGTGTGGGCCCCGGCAGAGGGGCCCAGGAGGATGGTGGGTTTCGGTCCTCGTGCCTGGCCAGGAGGGGCGAGCCTTAGGTCCCCTGAGCCAGAGGGCGGGGCCAGCGGTGATGGACAGAGGCGCCCCCCAGCCACCGCAGCAGCCTGCCTCGCGGGGCTCTCTCTTCGGCGTCTGCCCACGCTGTCACCCCTGGATGGAAGAGGGACGAGGAAGCCCCCCGGGGGTGGGAGAGCCGGGGCTGGACCCCAGGGCTCCGTCCTCGGGCTCCACACAGCCTCACCCTGGCCACTGTCACCTGTGAAGCAGGCTAGGGGGGAGCGGACAGTGGTGGCAGAGTCCACACATCCCCCAACCGCCCCGGGTCCTCCAGCCTCCAGCCCGGTTCAGTTTCTGCTTCAGGCCAGAGTTCAAACACCGATCTCACCCTTTGGGGCCCTCTCTCCATCGGCTCTGGCCAGCAGCTTCCGGGGAGCAGGGGGCAGTGGGTCCTCAGCGTGGCCCAGGGTCCCCTGCCACCCACCCCATGGCTGGTCCCCCCCCCTGGGCTGTTGAGGACGCCTAAGGCTCTGGGCGTGAGCCGTCTCTACCGCAACCCGTTCTGTGCACTGACGGTCAGAGACGGGCCGGGAGGGCCTCATGGGCGCTGGGCCCCTTCGCATGTGATAAAAGCAAGGCGGGAGGCGTATCTGCCAGCCCGTTCTGCATCCTCACAGTGAGGTGGACCCCGCAGCCCCGAGCCACAAAGTAAAGAGACAGCGGCAGGGAAGGTGTCCCGAGTGGCCCCTTCGGCCCGGTGACCCCCGCACAAGGGGACCCGGACGGTGCACCCCGCCAGCGACCCGCCTGCCAGGACTCGGTCCTGACCAACCCGCGGGCCCGGGCCCGGCTCAGCCTCAGCACCACTGTCCGAGCTGAATGGCAGCGAAGGCTGCTTCATCCATCCACATGCTCAGATCACAAGGGACAAAAGCCATCTCTCGCTTCCTGATGAAAGGAGCAAGTGGGACGCTGGGCTTTCCAGGTAAACACGCGTCTCACTGGTTGAAAAATGAGTTCCCCTCACGGGACAAGTCAACACAGGTGGCTCTAATTGAGGAGCAGGTGAGCCTGTTTCCTGCCCTTCACAATCGCCCTTTTCATGCTCCCGGGGTCCGTCCAGCCGGGCCGAGCCCCTGCGGAAGCTCCCAGGCTCCTCGAGTGTCACGTTTCCTTATCAGCAACGGCCTCTGTGCCCCGTTTGTCTGGCTGCAGACACCTGTGGAGCAATAAAAGCCGGCTGTAATCGCTGCCAGGACGGGGCTCCCGGGAGCTCGGCCGTCGGGGATGGACCGTTGCTCAGATCAACAGTGCCGGGTCCGGAGGAGCAAACACCCACATCAAAGTGGCTGGATCCTCAAGGAGCCCACATAGCGGTCATAAAAGTGAGGGGTGAATAGGGCTTTGTTACCTGCTCAGGCGCACGCGCCAGCCCTGAGCGCCAGAGCTGAGCCCGCCAGCCGGTGGGAGGGGGACTCCGGAAACCACCCTCCGGCCCAGCCTCCAGCCCACGGGGCAGCCCCGGGCTCAGACTGTCACCCGGGTCCTTCCCCCTGGGGTCCAGTCCACACTGTGCCCGGCCAAAGCCTGGCACGGTGCACCCTGCAGAGGGCCCCAGCCCGAAGCCTCCCCCTGATGCGCGGCGGGGTGTGTGTGCGCGGGTGTGCGCGGGTGTCCGCGTGCCCACGCACTAGCCCTCAGGGCACCGCCGCGGCTGCCCCCTTGGCCCCGTGGTCTCCACGCCCTCCCTCCCTCGGCTCTGCCCCAGGCACCCCGTGACCTCCGCACACCCGCTTGCAACGACCCCAGCCACTCCTCCCAGCACCTCCAAACCGACGGAGCCCGGACATGCAGACCAGCGCTGCGGCCGGGCGGCCCCGCGGGCTGCGCTCCTCGAAGGGCGGAGGAGGAAGGAGGACCCCTAGGAGCCCCGCAGACAGACGGCTCCCCGGGTCCCCGCGGGTGGTCGCGGGCGGACGGGCCCTGGGCGGCAGCGCCCTCTGGTGGCCGCTCCTCTGCGGGCTCCCTCCGGACTCCGGGCCCCAAACGGAGCCTGCGCAGAGCTCAGCCCTCGGGACGGACACACAGCCTGCCCTCGGAACGCGGTGAACGGTGCGCCCCGAGAGCTGCGTCCCAGCCCGACCCCGCGACCGGGAGTGGGACCTTACTTGGAAATCGGGCCTCAGGAAACCCACCCCCCCACCACCACCCCCTGTTCAGGGTTCCCCACCAGAGTCAGGAAGTTTGAAGTCGGCTTTGGGTGAAAGTGGGTGAATCCACGACTGAGAAGGTGCAGGAGGGACGGAGGGAGGGAGGCAGGAGCTCCTTCGGGGTGGGTGGGGGACGGGGGTCTCCAGGTGCAGAAGGGGACAGGGCGGCCCAGTGACCATGTGGGGCTCAGGGATGGCCTCCAGCGGCAGGCACAGCTCCGGGCAGCAGCAAAGCCACAGAGGTCCCAGGG
>SJYT01058425.1:464695-490237 GCA_006410635.1 Cephalophus harveyi | reverse complement strand
GGGTGCATGCTGGAGGTAGAGGACAGGTCGTCCTTTTGGAGAAGAAATGTTTTTGAGCCAAACCAGCCCTCTATCCCAGGCTGGGAAGACAGTGGGGCAGCAAGAAATCAATCTTCAAGATTAATGACACCTAACACCGCATTTAAACAATTGAACAAATGCAAATTATGTGGTGCGCGTGATCGCGAAGGTTTAAGTAAAGACACGATCAGGATTGCTGGTTTTGCTCTTCATCTCCAGCCAGCGAGCCCCGCTCGGCACCAGGCCTGGGGGTGCAGAGACAGCAGTGTGACACTTTTCGCTGGCAATAAGAAACGACAGCCTGAGCAGGTTGGAAGTCTGGCTTCTTGGCACCTGTGAGTCAGTGACATCCCGGCTGCCACCCCCAGCTCCAGCCGAGGCTTGCAAGTGCCACCCACAACCTCGGAGCTGGGTCATGTCCGCCTGCCCCCGGCCACTGCGGGCGCAGGGGGCCACGTTTAGCCAAGGCTCCAGCTGAGTCGCGTCACGCCGGCGCTTCCATGCAGAGGACACAGGAAGGTCTGTCCTGGACTCCTTGGCGGGCCGCCACGACGCTCTCGGCCAAAGCTGAGCCGAGGGGAGGGCTGAAGTGAGGAGACCCCGACCTTGTGCCCGTCTCAGGACCCCTGTGACGGTCCCTTCGCCCAGGTGCCCATTCTCCGGCTCCTCCCGGGGAGCCTGCAGCGCCCCAGCTGTTGGAGAAGCCCCTTCTGCTGTGGCCCCTGGGAACCCTTGAGGCGAATCACAGAGACTGTGGGGACAGGATGGAAGGGTGGACTGAAGACGGAACATTTACGTTCCTCGTAAGGGAGGCGATCTTCCCATCAAGCCCCATCGACACGGAACACACCCCATCATCTTGGCAATCAGGCTTTTCCTGAAGCAGGACCACTGCTGGAGGTCAGCCTCAGCCTGGCCAGGTGATGCTCCCTGGGGACTTGGGCTGACCCAGTTGGAGCAGGTCCCCCGCAAACCCGACCTTCAGTTATCAGGACTGTGCAGCGGGCACCTTTCAAATGTCTGCTGCCTCATCTGTTAGCTTTGGAAGGCAGCACAGTGATACAGGGGGCCGACCGGGGAGAGGGGACGCTGGGGCACGGCCGGTCCACTCGCCTGGGTGCGCTGAGCTCCGGGGCCCTTCCCTCCGACTCTGGCGACGGGCGCCACGCGGGTCCAGGGTCACTCCTGCCCTGTCTCTTGGCCTCAGACCCAGGGCCCAGGCAGCCTGTGCTTTCTACCAGTCGCCACTCCAAGCCAGCTCTGCAAAATCATAGCTCACTTGCCAGGCGTTCCCCAAATCACAGAGTCCTCGCATCCCAGGAGCCGCAGCCTGTGAACCCCAAGGGCTGAGAAGGCCCCAGCCCACTCCCCCTGCTGCCCGGGTGCCCCGTGCTCTTTGGGCCCCTGCATGTGTGGGCTTCTCATCCAGATCTTGGGGTCCTGCTCCTGAGGGGTCCTGGCCTTAGCTGGACTGATGGAAGGGGGTCGGCAGGGCAGGCTCCAGACAGCCCCACAACCTCCCTTCTGTACCCCAGACCCCTACTGACCGGGCCTGGGCCGGGGCCTGTCCTCTGTGTCCAGCACCACGGCCAGTGCAGGCTGCGTCTGCCCCCTGGTGGTGGCCAGTGGCATTGCACAGAGGCCCTCCCTCCACCCTCAGCCCCGGAGGTTTCCAGATCCCGCCTCCCCCAGGGCACCTTGTGAAGATCCCCAGGAAGGGGACCACAGCGCCTCTTACACCAGTTCAGAGCATGGCAGCACGAAACCTCTGGGTCTACTTAACTAAAAAAAAAAGAAACCGTTTTCCATATTATCAACTTAATGCCAAGTAGCTGGCTTAAAACTCAACGTTCAAAAACCTAACATCACGGCATCCGGTCCCATCACTTCATGGCAAATCGATGGGGAAACAGTGGAAACAGTGAGAGGCTATTTTCTTGGGCTCCAAAATCACTGCAGATGGTGACTGCAGCCATGAAATTAAAAGACGCTTACTCCTTGGAAGGAAAGCTATGACCAACCTAGACAGTGTAGCTAAAAAGCAGAGACATCACTTTGCCAACAAAGGTCCATCTAGCCAAGGCTATGGTTTTTCCTGTGGTCATGTATGGATGTGAGAGTTGGACTGTGAAGAAGGCTGAGCGCCGAAAAATTGATGCTTTTGAACCGTGGTGTTGGAGAAGACTCTTGAGGGCCCCTTGGACTGCAAGGAGATCCAACCAGTCTGTTCTGAAGGAGATCAGTCCTAGGTGCTCATTGGAAGGAATGATGCTAAAGCTGAAACTCCAGTACTTTGTCCACCTGATTCGAAGAACTGACTCACTGGAAAAGACCCAGATGCTGGGAGGGATTGAAGGCGGGAGGAGAAGGGGGCGACAGAGGATGAGACAGTTGGATGGCATCACTGACTCAATGGACATGAGTCTGAGTGAACTGCAGGAGTTGGTGATGGACAGGGAGGCCTGGCGTGCTGTGGTCCACAAAGAATCGGACACGACTGAGCGACTGAACAACCACAATTAAACAGATGGTTGCTGGAAAGATACACTTATGGGACTTCCCGGTGGTCCAGTGGTTAAGGCTCTGGGCTCCCAGTGCAGGGACCTGGGTTCCACTCCTGGTGGGGAGACTAGCTCTCACACACTGCAACTCAGATCCTGGTGCAGCCAAGTAGGTAAATAAATAAAAATATTTTTTAAAAGATACAGCTTATACTTACGTTCACCTTCTCATTGCACCGGAAAGAGGTTTACCATGCTAATACACAAATTGCATAGTCAACTCGGTGGACGTGAGTCTGAGTGGACTCCGGGAGTTGGTGATGGACAGGGAGGCCTGGCGTGCTGCAATTCATGGGGTCGCAAAGAGTCGGACACGACTGAGCAACTGAACTGAACTGAAAGTCAATGGTTCAGTTGTACACGCTTTATAAAGCACAGAGAAGTGGACGTGTTAGTCGCTCAGTCGTGGACACGACTCTTTGTGACCCCATGGACTGCATCCCGCCAGCCTCCTCTGTCCCTGGGATTTTCCAGGTGAGAATACTGGAGTGGATAGCCTTTCCCTTTCTCCAGCGAGTCTTTCCCACCCAGGGGTCAAACCCAGGTCTGCATTGCAGGCAGGTTCGTTACCATCTGAGCCGCCAGGGAAGCCCCATCAGCAAATGCTGACACTAATTTTAAATCGTAGGAAAGCAAAAGTGCCACAACCAGAAGGCGAACGCGCACATGTCTTTGTTCGAGAGCCGACGGACACGAGGCGCTCACGTGCCAGGCGGTCTTCCGTCTGGAGTGCACCCCCTCAGGAGGGTCAGAAGGTGGGCTTCCCTCCAGGACGGAGAGCCGCTGCCCCAGCTTCCGGCTCTGGTGGGGCGAGGGGCTTCTGCACCTGCGGGCCCCTTCCCGCTGTGGTGGGGGCGCTGGGGGAGCAGAGAGCTGCAGGGAGAGGAAGGAGCCCTCCTGGGCTTTGCAAGCGCAGCAAGAAGCCGCTCTAAACACATCTCTCCATTGACATGCATGAGGAAGCCTTGGGCACGCTCGATCGCTCAGGGAGGACCCGGGGGCCCCTCACGGGCTGGCCTGGGCCAGGCAGGGCAGCCTGGAGCCCAGGAACGGGCAGAGCGGTCTCTCCTCTCGCAGTGTGGGGACCAGGGGGGCCGTGGATGGATGGCACACGGACGCAGAAACTGCGGGGATGGCAGGTGGAGACACATCCACGCCAGGGAGAGGCCTGCAGGCCGGGAGGACTCAGCCGGGGAAGACTGGGTACGTGTTCAGGCGGGGCAGTCATGCCGAGCCCAGGGCAGGGGAGACACAGGGCGGAGTCCAACACAGGCTTCCTCGCAGGGCCGGGAGGCGCTCTGGCTGCCCGGGAGGACCCTTGGCCACGGAGGGTGAAAAGCAGGCAGCGGGAGCTGACGGTGGTGGGCTGGGGTCTCAGGGGAAGAGTGGGGAGTGCTGATGGGAAGGGGTGCGGGAGGTGACGGCGGTGGGCTGGGGTCTCAGGAATGCAGGGTGGGCCGGTGATGGGAAGGGGTGCGGGAGCTGACGGCGCTGGGCTGGGGTCTCAGGAACGCGGGGCGGGGGCGCTGATGGGAAGGGTGCGGCAGGCAGGCCGCAGGGCCCGGGTCGGCTCTCAGCACCCCTTTCTGTGGACACTCCGACGCCGACTCTCGCGGCCCCGCGCAGCCTGCCGGGGGTCACTTGGTGGCCCCGTTCCTGCTTCCCGGCTGCCGCTGTCTCCTGGGCCCAGGGCGCTCTCTGAAGGGGACGGGGACCGGAGGGGACCCGCACCCTCAGCAGAGGCACACTGAGAGCGTGTCCCTGGGGGTGCCCCGGGAGCCCGTCCCCTGACTCCAGCAAACACCTGGGAAGGGCCTCCGATGCTGCCAGGCCAGGCTCACAGCTCGTCCAAAGGGACCCTCTGACCTCACGAGAGGCAGGTTAGGGAGCTGCTGTGTTCAAGCAGCCCCTCCGGGGGCCCGCGTGTCCCTGCCTCCAGGACAGCTCACCACCCCCATCGCCACCAGCCCCGCTGGGAGGAGGTGCTCTGTGCACTGAGGATGAAAGCCTGTGAGCGATTCCTGCTCTTCCAGTTCTTTAAATGCAAAGGGGAGACAGAAGGGACGCAGGATGGCACCTCTCTGCCCCGGGAAGAGCGGGAGCAGGGTCGGTCACAGCCGCCAGCAGATAGCTGCGCCCTGTTCCCTGCGTCCGGTCTCAGAGCCGCCTCTTGCACATTTGACAAGGCTATGGTTTTTCCTGTGGTCATGTATGGATGTGAGAGTTGGACTGTGAAGAAGGCTGAGCGCCGAAAAATTGATGCTTTTGAACCGTGGTGTTGGAGAAGACTCTTGAGGGCCCCTTGGACTGCAAGGAGATCCAACCAGTCTGTTCTGAAGGAGATCAGTCCTAGGTGCTCATTGGAAGGAATGATGCTAAAGCTGAAACTCCAGTACTTTGTCCACCTGATTCGAAGAACTGACTCATTGGAAAAGACCCAGATGCTGGGAGGGATTGAAGGCGGGAGGAGAAGGGGGCGACAGAGGATGAGACAGTTGGATGGCATCACTGACTCAATGGACATGAGTCTGAGTGAACTGCAGGAGTTGGTGATGGACAGGGAGGCCTGGCGTGCTGTGGTCCACAAAGAATCGGACACGACTGAGCAACTGAACAACCACAATTAAACAGATGGTTGCTGGAAAGATACACTTATGGGACTTCCCGGTGGTCCAGTGGTTAAGGCTCTGGGCTCCCAGTGCAGGGACCTGGGTTCCACTCCTGGTGGGGAGACTAGCTCTCACACACTGCAACTCAGATCCTGGTGCAGCCAAGTAGGTAAATAAATAAAAATATTTTTTAAAAGATACAGCTTATACTTACGTTCACCTTCTCATTGCACCGGAAATAGGCTTACCATGCTAATACACAAATTGCATAGTCAACTCGGTGGACGTGAGTCTGAGTGGACTCCGGGAGTTGGTGATGGACAGGGAGGCCTGGCGTGCTGCAATTCATGGGGTCGCAAAGAGTCGGACACGACTGAGCAACTGAACTGAACTGAAAGTCAATGGTTCAGTTGTACACGCTTTATAAAGCACAGAGAAGTGGACGTGTTAGTCGCTCAGTCGTGGACACGACTCTTTGTGACCCCATGGACTGCATCCCGCCAGCCTCCTCTGTCCCTGGGATTTTCCAGGTGAGAATACTGGAGTGGATAGCCTTTCCCTTTCTCCAGCGAGTCTTTCCCACCCAGGGGTCAAACCCAGGTCTGCATTGCAGGCAGGTTCGTTACCATCTGAGCCGCCAGGGAAGCCCCATCAGCAAATGCTGACACTAATTTTAAATCGTAGGAAAGCAAAAGTGCCACAACCAGAAGGCGAACGCGCACATGTCTTTGTTCGAGAGCCGACGGACACGAGGCGCTCACGTGCCAGGCGGTCTTCCGTCTGGAGTGCACCCCCTCAGGAGGGTCAGAAGGTGGGCTTCCCTCCAGGACGGAGAGCCGCTGCCCCAGCTTCCGGCTCTGGTGGGGCGAGGGGCTTCTGCACCTGCGGGCCCCTTCCCGCTGTGGTGGGGGCGCTGGGGGAGCAGAGAGCTGCAGGGAGAGGAAGGAGCCCTCCTGGGCTTTGCAAGCGCAGCAAGAAGCCGCTCTAAACACATCTCTCCATTGACATGCATGAGGAAGCCTTGGGCACGCTCGATCGCTCAGGGAGGACCCGGGGGCCCCTCACGGGCTGGCCTGGGCCAGGCAGGGCAGCCTGGAGCCCAGGAACGGGCAGAGCGGTCTCTCCTCTCGCAGTGTGGGGACCAGGGGGGCCGTGGATGGATGGCACACGGACGCAGAAACTGCGGGGATGGCAGGTGGAGACACATCCACGCCAGGGAGAGGCCTGCAGGCCTGGAGGACTCAGCCGGGGAAGACCGGGTGCGTGTTCAGGCGGGGCAGTCATGCCGAGCCCAGGGCAGGGGAGACACAGGGCGGAGTCCAACACAGGCTTCCTCGCAGGGCCGGGAGGCGCTCCGGCTGCCCGGGAGGACCCTTGGCCACGGAGGGTGAAAAGCAGGCAGCGGGAGCTGACGGTGGTGGGCTGGGGTCTCAGGGGAAGAGTGGGGAGTGCTGATGGGAAGGGGTGCGGGAGGTGACGGCGGTGGGCTGGGGTCTCAGGAATGCAGGGTGGGCCGGTGATGGGAAGGGGTGCGGGAGCTGACGGCACTGGGCTGGGGTCTCAGGGGAATAGCGGGGCGGGGCGCTGATGGGAAGGGGTGCGGGAGCTGACGGCGCTGGGCTGGGGTCTCAGGAACGCGGGGCGGGGGCGCTGATGGGAAGGGTGCGGCAGGCAGGCCGCAGGGCCCGGGTCGGCTCTCAGCACCCCTTTCTGTGGACACTCCGACGCCGACTCTCGCGGCCCCGCGCAGCCTGCCGGGGGTCACTTGGTGGCCCCGTTCCTGCTTCCCGGCTGCCGCTGTCTCCTGGGCCCAGGGCGCTCTCTGAAGGGGACGGGGACCGGAGGGGACCCGCACCCTCAGCAGAGGCACACTGAGAGCGTGTCCCTGGGGGTGCCCCGGGAGCCCGTCCCCTGACTCCAGCAAACACCTGGGAAGGGCCTCCGATGCTGCCAGGCCAGGCTCACAGCTCGTCCAAAGGGACCCTCTGACCTCACGAGAGGCAGGTTAGGGAGCTGCTGTGTTCAAGCAGCCCCTCCGGGGGCCCGCGTGTCCCTGCCTCCAGGACAGCTCACCACCCCCATCGCCACCAGCCCCGCTGGGAGGAGGTGCTCTGTGCACTGAGGATGAAAGCCTGTGAGCGATTCCTGCTCTTCCAGTTCTTTAAATGCAAAGGGGAGACAGAAGGGACGCAGGATGGCACCTCTCTGCCCCGGGAAGAGCGGGAGCAGGGTCGGTCACAGCCGCCAGCAGATAGCTGCGCCCTGTTCCCTGCGTCCGGTCTCAGAGCCGCCTCTTGCACATTTGTGGCTCCAGCTCATTTCGCGGGGCAGTTGCCAGAACCTTGCAGAAGTGCGTGAGGAGGAGCGGCACAACACCCGGAGACTCACCGTGAGCCGGCAAGTCGGCAAATAATTTTCAGGATGAAAAACGAAAATAGTAACACTTGAGTGGGGGTGCGACTGGACTTGAGTACGATTCTCGTAAGACCAGGGGTTCACCGAGAGGCTCCAACTAAGAGCAGAGGTGCAGTGTGCCCGGGGCGGGGTGAATCTGGAATCCCGACAGCGTAAACTTGGTGAAGACGTTCGTGACATTAAAGGGCAGCTCAGTTTCCCCGGGGCGTGTGGGCAAGCTTCCCCCAGTGGCTCCAGCCCCGGAGGAAAGACTCGGGGGGAAGGGTGTCGAGAGCCGTCACAGAGGTGGTTGAACTGAAGACCGTGGGGAAAGAAAGGGCAGAGGAAGCCCAAGTCGGGACCCTCGTCTCCCCCGGCCCGTGCTCCCCCCGGCCTGTGCTCCCCAGGGCGGCACCAGGATCCAGCCACACACAAGAAGCCGGGGTGGAGGGGGGCATGGAGAACATGGCCCAAACCTTGGTGTCACACTTGTAACAGTTTGGGGAGTTTCGTGGGCTCTTGACGAGCAAGCCACTCGCCAGACGAATCAGACCAGCACCTCGGCCGGGCTCCCGCAGCCGCATTTGTGAAGCCCCCTGGGGGTTCAGCACAGCCAGGGCTGAGAACACGCTCGGTGACCTCGCCGGGACTGGTTCCTCCCGCGGTCAGGGTCTGGGGGCTTCTGAGGACCCCCCTCCCGCCCCTGCCCATGGTCCTCGCTGGCAGTATCCACACCCCGGGGCATCTCAGCACAGAGCACCTGCGTTTCTCTGTGGTGTGAGGGTGTCAGCCCTGCGCTGCCTGGAAGCTGCTGAGGCCCCTCGAGCCTGCACCCAGCCTGCCTGCGGCCCGTCGGTGTCCACCCTCTCCTCGCCACAGCATCCTGTCCACACGCCCCACATCTGAGGGCCCTGGGGTGTCATGACACGTCAGTTCTCATTCCAGACTCTGCCCTGCTTCTCCCCTGTCCTGCCGGCCGCCTCGTGGTCATGCTCCATCCTGGGACCATCTTCACTGGGGGGGCCAGGAGGTCCTTTGCCAGATGCAAGACTGGGGTTCTTGTTTGTGCCTCGTGGCACAGTCAACCCCAGTTACAGAGGTGGACACGGGCCATGAAGCCTCGAGGCCAAAAGGAACGCAGTCACAAGGAGACCCTGGCGTCTGACCATCTGCTGGCTCCTCTCCAGGCCCGCAGGGGCCACCCGCTGACTGCGCTGATCCCACTCCAGGCCTGCTGTCCAGGCCGTGACCCCGGCACCCCCAGAAAAGAACTTGATCTTCTCTCTTCTCCCTCCTGAGTCCTGCGCTGTCTCCCCGGCTCTGGCCCAAAGCAGAGGAAACCAGGGTCCCTGATGCGCCCTCTCCCAGGACAGAGCCCGACTGCTGTCACCTGACACAGGGTCACCGTCTCAGCCGAGGCCCGAGCTTCGGGAACGTTTCAGGGCCCTGAGTTCCCCGAGGAAGAAGCAGGTGCTTGCTTACGGAGGGGATTAAAGCCTCCATAAGGAGAGCTGCGCGTCTTCCGCGGGGCCGACTCCGGCTTGGCCGGGACTGACCACACGTCCCGCCCCTGCCCGTGGTCCTTGCTGGCAGCATCCGCACCCCGGGGCATCTCAGCACAGAGCACCATCCACCAGGTTTAGGGAGGATCTGCCCACAGGGAGCAGGGACCCAGCCACGGACGCCTCCTTGCCACGCCGCCCAGGGGGCGCCTGTGACGGCGCCTCCTCCCCGCCCTTCTCTGCCCACATGCCCGCCCGCGGGGTCCTCCCCATCCCTGGGTTCACCTCACACACTCCAAGTGGGCCCATCTGCATCCAAGGCCCAAGCCGCGGGCAGGGAGACGCCTGCTTCCGAAGGCCTGGGGAGACCTCCCGCAGGGAACCCCGCACGTGGGAGCAGAGGCACACGGTCCCTGCTCTGACCTCCTGGGCGCAGAAGAGCCCAGGCCGAGCCCCCCGGCAGCCGGTGAGCGGCACAGAGGGCGGCGATGTGACCGGCAAGCTGCTCCCGGGCGGGGCACATCTCTGTTGAGAGGCCTACTCCTCACTCATCTGACGCCCCTTCCCTCTTCCTTCTGCCCTGGAGGCTCGGAGGGGAAGACGCCCGGGCCCCCTCCCAGGACCAGCCGCAGGATCCGTGCCGAGGCCCCTCCCAGGACCAGCCCCAGGATCCGTGCCGAGGCCCCTCCCAGGACGCAGTGGGGTCCTGCTGGTCCGGCTGCGCCCTTCTGCTGGATCCAGCCAGACCCGCGTGCACCCCAAGGCTCATATCTAACACGGGCTGCAGCTCCTTGTTCAGGCCTCAGCTCCCAAGACCTGGGATCCCAGGGCCCAGGACCGCCCCCAGGACCTCCACTGGAAGTGGTTCCCCAGATGCGACTGTATTTCAAGGGGTCCGCTGTTTTGCCGTGTGTTTTTAGCCAGCCGTTTCCAGGGAAGAGCCCAGCCGACTCCCTGTGCCGTTTCTAATTGTCGCGACTATAAACCACACCGCCGCGGACACCCTTCTTCCTGCGGTGAGAGGGCCGCCCTGCTCCTCCCTGGTGACGGCCTTGAGCGTGCCTTCCGTGTCTCTCTGACTCATCGGTCGCCTTGTGAAGGTGACAGGGCAGTGAGGGGTCTGGGGAGACCCTCTCCCTGGCCCCCTGTACCCTGGACACCGGTCTGAGTGCCCAGCTCTGCTGGCCCTGGGCTCTCAGCCTCGTGAGCCATGCAGACGCACACCCAGGGGGGCCAGGGGCTGTCCGCCCCGAACCCGACCCTCCCGCTGGTCTGAGTCCAGCGTGGGGCTCTCCGCCCACCACCAGACAGTTTTCGTGGAAGCCAGACTGTTTTCAACACCACCAAGTACCTTAGACAAAGCCCGGTTTCACATGCCAGAACTATGTTCAACAAACAAAACATATTTCTATTACACAAATAGCAAGCATGCTCCAGAAAGTGTCAGTCTTGTCACCACCAACACCTGGATCCCATTTCCAATATTGGCTAAAATTTGAACCTTCAACTTTGAGAATGAAAAAAAGCTTTATTTATTTTTTTTTTTTACCCTGGAGATGGGGGGTAGTTCTTGATCGTCCTCAAAGAATGTCTTTTAACACTACGCACATTTAGAAACATGCTTCTAAATCCTGGATCTTGAACAATAAAGTGCTTTTTGAAAGCATATGAGGACCCAAGGGCCTCTCTCCACCCGCCCCACTCTCCATGTGTATCTGTGAGTGTGTATATATATATAATTTACTATTAAAATATGGTCTTGATATATGCATGATTCCCAGGTGGCTCAGTGATAAAGAATCTGCCTGCCAATGTGGGAGACACAAGAGACCCAGGTTCAGTCCCTGGATCGGGAAGATCCCCTGGAGGAGGGCATGGCAACCCACTCCGGTATTCTTGCTGGAGAATCCCAGGGACAGAGGAGCCTGGTGGGCGACGTACAGCCTGTGGGGTCGCAAAGAGTCGGGAACGGCTGAGCAACGGCCCACACACAATGATCTGCATGCGTTTTATATGTAACATGTGCACGTATGAGCAACGGACCACACACAATGATCTGCGTGCGTTTATATGTAACATGTGCACGTGTGAGCAATGGCCCACACACAATGATCTGCGTGCGTTTTATATGTAAATGTGCACGTATGAGCAACGGCCCACACACAATGATCTGCGTGCATTTTATATGTAAATGTGCACGTGTGAGCAACGGCCCACACACAATGATCTGCGTGCATTTATATGTAAATATGCACGTGTGAGCAACGGCCCACACACAATGATCTGCGTGCGTTTTATATGTAAATGTGCACGTATGAGCAACGGCCCACACACACTGATCTGCGTGCATTTTATATGTAAATGTGCACGTGTGAGCAACGGCCCACACACAATGATCTGCGTGCATTTTATATGTAAATGTGCACGTGTGAGCAACGGCCCACACACAATGATCTGCGTGCATTTATATGTAAATATGCACGTGTGAGCAACGGCCCACACACAATGATCTGCGTGCGTTTTATATGTAAATGTGCACGTATGAGCAACGGCCCACACACAATGATCTGCGTGCATTTTATATGTAAATGTGCACGTGTGAGCAACGGCCCACACACAATGATCTGCGTGCATTTATATGTAAATATGCACGTGTGAGCAACGGCCCACACACAATGATCTGCGTGCGTTTTATATGTAAATGTGCACGTATGAGCAACGGCCCACACACAATGATCTGCGTGCATTTTATATGTAAATGTGCACGTGTGAGCAACGGCCCACACACAATGATCTGCGTGCATTTATATGTAAATATGCACGTGTGAGCAACGGCCCACACACAATGATCTGCGTGCGTTTTATATGTAAATGTGCACGTATGAGCAACGGCCCACACACAATGATCTGCGTGCATTTTATATGTAAATGTGCACGTATGAGCAACGGCCCACACACAATGATCTGCGTGCGTTTATATGTAAATATGCACGTGTGAGCAACGGCCCACACACAATGATCTGCGTGCGTTTTATATGTAAATGTGCACGTATGAGCAACGGCCCACACACAATGATCTGCGTGCATTTTATATGTAAATGTGCACGTGTGAGCAACGGCCCACACACAATGATCTGCGTGCATTTATATGTAAATATGCACGTGTGAGCAACGGCCCACACACAATGATCTGCGTGCGTTTTATATGTAAATGTGCACGTATGAGCAACGGCCCACACACAATGATCTGCGTGCATTTTATATGTAAATGTGCACGTGTGAGCAACGGCCCACACACAATGATCTGCGTGCATTTATATGTAAATATGCACGTGTGAGCAACGGCCCACACACAATGATCTGCGTGCGTTTTATATGTAAATGTGCACGTATGAGCAACGGCCCACACACAATGATCTGCGTGCATTTTATATGTAAATGTGCACGTGTGAGCAACGGCCCACACACAATGATCTGCGTGCATTTATATGTAAATATGCACGTGTGAGCAACGGCCCACACACAATGATCTGCGTGCGTTTTATATGTAAATGTGCACGTATGAGCAACGGCCCACACACAATGATCTGCGTGCATTTTATATGTAAATGTGCACGTGTGAGCAACGGCCCACACACAATGATCTGCGTGCGTTTTATATGTAAATGTGCACGTATGAGCAACGGCCCACACACAATGATCTGCGTGCATTTTATATGTAAATGTGCACGTATGAGCAACGGCCCACACACAATGATCTGCGTGCGTTTATATGTAAATATGCACGTGTGAGCAACGGCCCACACACAATGATCTGCGTGCGTTTTATATGTAAATGTGCACGTATGAGCAACGGCCCACACACAATGATCTGCGTGCATTTTATATGTAAATGTGCACGTGTGAGCAACGGCCCACACACAATGATCTGCGTGCGTTTTATATGTAAATGTGCACGTATGAGCAACGGCCCACACACAATGATCTGCGTGCATTTTATATGTAAATGTGCACGTATGAGCAACGGCCCACACACAATGATCTGCGTGCGTTTATATGTAAATATGCACGTGTGAGCAACGGCCCACACACAATGATCTGCGTGCGTTTTATATGTAAATGTGCACGTATGAGCAACGGCCCACACACAATGATCTGCGTGCATTTTATATGTAAATGTGCACGTGTGAGCAACGGCCCACACACAATGATCTGCGTGCGTTTTATATGTAAATGTGCACGTATGAGCAACGGCCCACACACAATGATCTGCGTGCATTTTATATGTAAATGTGCACGTATGAGCAACGGCCCACACACAATGATCTGCGTGCGTTTATATGTAAATATGCACGTGTGAGCAACGGCCCACACACAATGATCTGCGTGCGTTTTATATGTAAATGTGCACGTATGAGCAACGGCCCACACACAATGATCTGCGTGCATTTTATATGTAAATGTGCACGTGTGAGCAACGGCCCACACACAATGATCTGCGTGCGTTTTATATGTAAATGTGCACGTATGAGCAACGGCCCACACACAATGATCTGCGTGCATTTTATATGTAAATGTGCACGTATGAGCAACGGCCCACACACAATGATCTGCGTGCGTTTATATGTAAATATGCACGTGTGAGCAACGGCCCACACACAATGATCTGCGTGCGTTTTATATGTAAATGTGCACGTATGAGCAACGGCCCACACACAATGATCTGCGTGCATTTTATATGTAAATGTGCACGTGTGAGCAACGGCCCACACACAATGATCTGCGTGCGTTTTATATGTAAATGTGCACGTATGAGCAACGGCCCACACACAATGATCTGCGTGCATTTTATATGTAAATGTGCACGTATGAGCAACGGCCCACACACAATGATCTGCGTGCGTTTATATGTAAATATGCACGTGTGAGCAACGGCCCACACACAATGATCTGCGTGCGTTTTATATGTAAATGTGCACGTATGAGCAACGGCCCACACACAATGATCTGCGTGCATTTTATATGTAAATGTGCACGTGTGAGCAACGGCCCACACACAATGATCTGCGTGCGTTTTATATGTAAATGTGCACGTATGAGCAACGGCCCACACACAATGATCTGCGTGCATTTTATATGTAAATGTGCACGTATGAGCAACGGCCCACACACAATGATCTGCGTGCGTTTATATGTAAATATGCACGTGTGAGCAACGGCCCACACACAATGATCTGCGTGCGTTTTATATGTAAATGTGCACGTATGAGCAACGGCCCACACACAATGATCTGCGTGCATTTTATATGTAAATGTGCACGTGTGAGCAACGGCCCACACACAATGATCTGCGTGCGTTTTATATGTAAATGTGCACGTATGAGCAACGGCCCACACACAATGATCTGCGTGCATTTTATATGTAAATGTGCACGTGTGAGCAACGGCCCACACACAATGATCTGCGTGCGTTTTATATGTAAATGTGCACGTATGAGCAACGGCCCACACACAATGATCTGCGTGCATTTTATATGTAAATGTGCACGTGTGAGCAACGGCCCACACACAATGATCTGCGTGCGTTTTATATGTAAATGTGCACGTATGAGCAATGGACCACACACAATGATCTGCGTGCGTTTATATGTAAATGTGCACGTATGAGCGTGCTGACCCCACTGCTCTTACGCGGGGGGTGTAAACGGGCGGCCTCGGCGCTCTGGTCCGCACCGGCTGCGATGTGCTTGAAGGGCCCTGGAGACGCAGGGGCGGCTGTGCGGTGGACGCAGTGCCCTCCCAGCTCACGGATGGGAGACGGCCGGCGGCGCCAGCCGCCCAGGAAGGCTGAGACAGAGGCTCCCCTTTGTTAATAGAACAGGGACCCAATGGCTCCTGACACTTCTCATCCCTCCAGGCACCAAGAATAGAAATGAGGCCCTCAGGCCAGGTCTCGGGAGCCGAGCCCTCAACCGGGAGCTACAGCCCGTGTTAGGCACGAGCCTCGGGGCGCACGCAGGTCCGGCTGGATCCAGGAGAAGGAGACGGCGGGCAGGGCCAGTCGTCGGGGACCGCGCGGCCTCGCTCTCAGGACACGCGGCGCCGCTGCCCAGGAGCCACCGAGGCGTTCTCGGGTACAGGGACGCCGGACTCGATGGGGCCCAAGCCCGTTCCCCACGGGGCCTCCACACGCCCCGGGTCTGAGGCCGCTGCGGAGATAAATCTCCTGTTGGTAAACCATGTGACAGCCGGGCCTGGGGCCCCAGGGGAAGCCCTGGCTTAACAGCACCTTATGAATCGCCTGCCGACTGCTCTCCCCAGGACCCTGATGAAGCGCCAGGACCAGATGTCCAGGCCTCAGGAAGACAGCCCTGGAGGGCCGCTGCCTGGCTGGGGAAGGCGGAGGGGGTGTGAGTGCGCTTGTCTGTGAGTGAGTGTCCATGTGAGTGTGTGTCTAGGTGAGTGTTTGTCTGTGAGTGTGCATCTATGTGAGTGTGTGTCTAGGTGAGTGTGCTTGTCTGTGTGTGTCCATGTGAGTGTGATTGTGAGCACATGTCCATGTGACTGTGTGTCTAGGTGAGTGTGCTTGTGAGTGTGCATCTGTGTGAGTGTTTATCAATGTGAGTGTGCTTGTTTGTGTGTGTCCATGTGAGTGTGATTGTGAGCACGTGTCCATGTGAGTGTGTCTAGGTGAGTGTGCTTGTCTGTGAGTGTGCATCCATGTGAGTGTGCATCCATGTGAGTGTGCGTCTATGTGAGTGTGCCTCTATGTGAGTGAGTGTGCTTGTTGTGAGTGCACATCCATGTGAGTATGCTTGTTGTGAGTGTGAGTCCATGTGAGTGTATGTCTATGTGAGTGTGCATCAATGTGAGTGTGCTTATTGTGAATGTGCGTCCATGTGACTGTGCATCTATGTGAGTGAGTGTGTGTCTATGTGAGTGTGCATCTATGTTAGTGTGCTTGTTGTGAGTGTGGTCCATGTGAGTGTGCGTCTTTGTGAGTGAGTGTGTCTATGTGAGTGTGCATCTCTGTGAGTGTGCATCCATGTGTGTGAGTGTGCGTCTAGGTGAATGTGCGTCTATGTGAGTGTGCTTGTTGTGAGTGTGTCTGTGTGAGTGCGTGTCTGTGTGAGTGCACGTCTATGTGAGTGTGCTTGTGAGTGTGCGTCCATGTGACTGTGCGTCTATGTGAGTGTGCATCTGTGAGTGTGCTTGTGAGTGCGCGTCTGTGTGAGTGTGCGTCCATGTGAGTGTGCATCTACGTGAGTGAGCATGCTTGTTGTGAGTGTGCATCCATGTGAGTGCACGTCTGTGTGTGCGTCTGTGTGTGAATGTGCGTCTGTGTGAGTGTGCTTGTGAGTGTGCGTCTATGTGAGTGTGCTTTTTGTGAGTATATGTCTGTGTGAGTGCGTGTAGGTCTGCAAGTGTGTATGTCTACACGCATTCTCCCCCCCACACACATTTCACGATATTTTCAAAAGAAATCAATGGAAAAATTAACCAAAACTTTAAGGGAAAGAGTTATCCTTATGTAGCGGGATATAAGTGAGGTCTCTGTGGATGTCCCCTGTCTTGTAGTAACGTTAGTTGTTTTTTAACAAGTGTATTGACATATAATTGATATATATTAAGCTGCACTCACACAACTGGATGAATGTTGCCGTATGGACTCGCCCATGAAGCCATCATTACAGTTAAGATGCTGACCACGTGCCCTCAAACGTCTGTCCCCCAGCAGTTCCAGAGAGGGCCCAGAAAGCGCCAGGGAGGACCCCAGGGCCGGGCACGCACCCAGGCTCAGAGCCCGCCCGATCTGCGGGCATCTGACCAGAGCGAAGGCGGCCGCCGTGCTGAGGTTGGAGGGGGCGCGGGAGCGGGGCGCCAGCGCCGGGGGTGGGACGGAGCAGGGCTGGGGGGCTGTCGAGGAGGAGGGGCAGGAGCCGCAGAGGACGGCCCCACAGAAGCTTCCAGAGCATGGTTCTCTGAGTGACTGCCCGAGGGCAGTGAAGAGTGGCCTTGAGCTACCCTCGGCGTCCTCTGGAAGGGACAGGCCCCGGGACCTTCAAGTCACGCTCTGCTTACTGGAGACCCAGGACGCGGCACCGGAACCGGCTGAGCCACCGACCCTCCTCCTGGACCTCGCTCTCCAGGAAGGCGCCCCGCTAGAGCTGGAGGGCGGCCGAGACGGGGAGGAGCGCGGGGCGCCGTGAGCGGGGTGGCCGAGCCCAGGCGCCGGGCGCGCGCTCACACGGTCCCTGCTCAGAGCGCCTCTGGGGAGCAGACGCCCGTGGCCTCCCTGCGCCCAGAGCCCCGCTGCGCTGCCCGGGGTTGGGGCGGGGCTGCTCTCGGAGCCTGCCTCCGGAGCCCAGCCCGAGCGTCTCCCTGCAGGAAGGAAGGATGGAGCCCCGCGTGTCCTGGGGAGACACCGGGGGGCCAGGCGGGGAAGGTAGTACTGCGGCCGGTGCGGGCAGCAGGCGGCGGCCCCGCGCTCACCACCCGGAGGACGGGCCGCCTGCCTCAGCTACGGGTTTGCAGCTTGAGTTTGGAGTTTGCTGGGAGCCCCGGGTGCAGCCGGGTTTGCAGAAGTGGGGGCTCTTCCGCGGAGTCCGGCAGCCTCCCGCGTGCCCACCAGGGGGCGCCCTGCCCTCACGGAGGGGCGCCCGCCTGGCCGGGCCAGGCTCGTCCCCAGAGGTGCTCCCGGAAACCAAGACTCAGCCTCGCGTCCGGGACCCACCTCCAGGCGCTCGCAGTTTCTAGTTTCTTTGCTCCCCGATTTTCAGAGCGAGCCTGTCGGGAAGGCGGCGTGGGGGCCTGTCCCTAGGTCTACGGTCTCCGCGTCCCCCTCCCTCGTAGGCAGCAGGAGCATGCGGAGGGGAGGACGAGTCCTGGGCGCCCCTCCTGACGCTGGGGGACCCCGGGTGAGAGTCCCGGGCTGTCTCCGTGCCGGCTCGGGCCCCTCATGAAGCCCAGTGTTCCAGACAGACCGTCAGCACGCAGTCTGAGCCCAGGACCTTGGCTGTCGGCCTCCAGGAAAGGGAAGCAGAAAACTCCCAGGACGCCCCCGGGGCTGGAGGTCTGCGTCCCTGCTGGTCCTAATGCGCGAGCTTCAGCAGCCTGCCTTGGGCGGCGGCCTGAGAAATTTCATGTCCTTTTACCTATTAGATCCACTGTGAGGAATCTAGCCCAAGAAAAAAGTCCCAAATGTGGAAAATTACACATAATGTTCATCAAAGTGCCATTTTCAACAGAAGTCGTTAAAATAATCCCTTGCATACGTGCTAAGTTGCTTCAGTCATGTCCAGCTCTTACAACCCTTGGACCATAGCCCATTGGGCTCCTCTGCCCGTGGGATTCTCTAGGCAGGAATACTGGAGTGGGCTGTCATGCCCTCCTCCAGGGGATCCTCCCAATCCAGGGACTGAACCCACATCTCTCATGTTTCCTGCATAAGCAGGGGTTTCCTTACCACTCACACCACTGGGAAGCCCAAAGTAACCCTTTAGAAGCCTTAAAAGGAGTGAGCCTCATACCACCACTTAATAGAATAACGTGCAGACATAAAGGTATGGTTCCATGTTATATGGAGCTTCCCTGGTAGCTCAGTGGGTAAAGAACCTGCCTGCAATGCAGGAGACCCCGGTTCGATTCCTGGGTTGGGAAGATCCCCTGGAGATGGGAACAGCTACCCACTCCAGCATTCTGGCCTGGAGAATTCCGTGGACTCTATAGTCCATGGAGTCACAAAGAGTTGGACACAACTGAATGACTTTCACTTTCAGAATGTTTCAGGTTGTATTTGCAGTTATGTTAAAATACAGATATAGAAGGTCAAGGATTAAAGAAATTAAACCAGGATACCAGTGCAGCGGTGCTCCAATAGTGAAAGGCTGACTCTTCTGAGCTTCCTAAATTTGATATGATACGTGATTTTATGTCATGATAAAAAATTTATCGAATTCACTTTTTTAAAAGTTCAATGCATTTTAGATTACATTATTATGAGAATGTTGAAACAGAAAGCCAAGATCTACCAAGACCACTTTTGCACCTCCGATTTGGCTTGAGAAAAAGCCCTTAGAAGAGGTGGCAATGCGCAGCCTGACAGCTGGGCTAGTGACAGGGTGGGGGCCCCAACCCTCATTCCCTCAGTCACCAGACGTCCGTCTCGTCAGATACTCGGAACATCATCTCGTGTGCTGGGCGCTTAAGGTGTGAAGGTGCGTCATCCTTCCTAAGAAACTGCCACTGGGAACACCCAGCAGAACCGGCAATTCCGGACGATCCGGGTGCTTTTCTCCGGGAAGACACGTGGATCCAGACGGTCCGATTATCAGCACCAACTTTAGAGGCACTGACGTCATATCATCCCCCTTCTCGGGTCATTTCTTTATTTTTAAATGTGGGATTTTTAAAACTAATTCCTGGATTTTTCGGTAGCCATCATTGTTCAATTAGAAATGGAAACACATTCCATCTTGAAGAAAAAACCTCTGAAATTCTGCTCTATTTGTTTACACGCTCTGAGTGGTAAACAGGAAACACGGTAAGAATCCGCAGGTGCAGGTGGATGCAGGCGAGACCGCTCTGTAAGCTCTTAGTCCCCCTCACAGTCACCTTCTCTGCCCTTGGCCCATAATTGGCTGATGGGCTCCCAGACGCCCAGGGGTCCCCTCTTGCCCCCCACTCTTTGTTCATCTCAGACATATTGAGAAACTGCGCTTGGTGTTCTATCTGCACACTAGACATTCAGCTCAGACCGCTTCAGGCAGCAGAAAGGGAGCCGGGCTCGCAAGGCCTTTTGAACCAGAGGCACCGAGGTTTATCGCCACGCTGAGGACAGGTGCGTGACCTGTCTGATGGCACCAGGAGCTTCCTGATTGGCTGGAAAAGTCCCTGGAGAACGCCTTCCCATCCATTCCTAGGACTGCGCCGTTCCATCTGGAAGTGCATTAACCCCCAGGGGCTTCCCTGGTGGATCAGACGGTCAAGAATCTGCCTGCAGTGCAGGAGACGGAGGTTTCACCCCTGGGTCAGGAAGATCCCCTGGGGGAGAGCATGGCAGCCCACTCCAGTGTTCTTGCCTGGAGACTCCCATGGACAGAGGCGCCTGGCGGGCTGCAGCCCACGGGGCTGCAAAGAGCCGGACCTGACTGAGTGACTAACACTTTCACTCTCAGCTACTTCTTAAAAAGCACGGCTCCTGTAATAGTAAACAGTCACGTTTCACACGTCCTTTGTCACAGGCGAGTCGCGTCAGTTTGATCAGTGAGAAAATGCAGGCGCCTACCTCCCAGGTGAAGGAGAGAATCCAGCATTTCTGTGCGTTTTCAGTGTAAGAAAAGCAGCTGATCCTCGCACACGGAAGGGGCTTAGGGGGCCCTGGACACCTTCAAACTTGCCGCCCTCGTCCCCAAGGGAAGAATCGATGCTGCTGACCTGAGTGCCCGGTCAGATGGGAGCCCAGCCCAGCTTCACCCTGAGAAACAGTTTTACGGGATCATCCACCCACCACCTGAACGCAGTGAAGGTTCTCCCCCAGCAGGCGGTGCAGGACGGAAACCAGAGGAGCTGACCTCCACCCTGGGGTGCTGTGGGGGCGGGGGGAATGGGACCCTCCTTCCCGGCCCCATGGCCGGGAGAGACCAAACCCACCAGAGCCAGGAGCTCCGGCATCTGCTGTGTGACGGCCAGGGGGCTGCAGTGCTGAGCCCCTGTTACGGCGTTTCCCTAGGGTTTGCGCAGACAGTAAAGAATCTGCCTACAATGCAAAAGACCCGGGTTCAATCCCTGGGTCAGGAAGATCTCCTAGAGGAGGAAACAGCAACCCACCCCAGTATCCCTTCCTGGGAAGTCCCATGGACAGAGGAGCCTGACAGTGTACAGATGTCACAGAAAGTCAGACACATGCCACCCTGGCCCACGCTGAGCAACTGACACTGTCACTTTGCAACCAAACACAATGGATTTGTAGAGCAGTGTGTCACTGATTAGATTCACTTATAGGCGAGAATTCCTGTGGGTGGATCATCTGTGCCCTCGGCCCTCTAGCCCCAGGCACTGAGTGCTGGGGGCCAGGCCCCTCCCTCAGCTCCCACCCCAGGGTCAGCAGCCGACCCACACCTGTGTCTGTTCAGCCCCTGAGCCCGAGTGGTTTTTACATCTTAAAGGGGCTGAAAACAGTCAAAAGAGAGCATTTTATGACATGTGAAAGCAGATGAAGTTCAAATGTCTGAGAGCATAAACCAAGGTTTTAGTTTCATCAGTAAAAACTGGTGGAAATCTGCTTTCTCTCCAGTCACTCGAGCACCGACAGGAGACGCGTGATTTGTGTCTTGTCCTCGAAGTCTAGGACACTGTCTCTGACCCTGGTGGACTGTTCTAGAGGTGAGCCTGCCCCACCCCCCAGACAGCCTGCCGCCCTCCGCCTGGGATGGGCCCCTGACCCGGGGGTGGGGTGGGTCGGGTCACTGTGGAGACACGTGGGCTGTTGCTATTTGGCGCTTGGCCAGCGGGGCCCAGGACTCCACACGCCCATCCTTCCTTCTGGGCCAGTTCTGGTTCCGCCCGTTACCTAAGGGAGGGATGAGATAGTTCTGGTTCTGCCCTTTACTTAAGAGAGGGATGAGATAGCTCTGGTTCCGCCCATTACCTAAGGGAGGATGAGATAGTTCTGGTTCTGCCCTTTACTTAAGAGAGGGATGAGATAGCTCTGGTTCCGCCCATTACCTAAGGGAGGATGAGATAGCTCTGGTTCCGCCCGATACCTAAGGGAGGGATGAGATAGCTCTCCAGCTATCTAAGGGAGGGATGAGATAGTTCTGGTTCCGCCCATTACCTAAGGGAGGATGAGATAGCTCTGGTTCCGCCCGCTACCTAAGGGAGCTGCTCCGCAGGGGCCTCCAGAAAACAAGCCAGACGGGTGCGCGCAGAGCTGCTCCCTCCTCCCTGGGCGAGTCCCTCCCGTCCCCAGCTCAGGACAGAAGCAGGAGAGGACTGAGCGCCGCCCTGGCCCACGCTGTTTCCCTGGAATGACGTCTGTGATATAATCTAACCCTGATGGCGTTTTGTTTTGTCTTATTTTCCCAGTTGTCAGGAAAAAACGGGCTTCCCTGGTGGCTCAGAGGTTAAAGCGTCTGCCTCTAATGCGGGAGACCCAGGTTCAATCCCTGGGTTGGGAAGATCCCCTGGAGAAGGAAATGGCAATCCACTCCAGTATTCTTGCCTGGAGAATCCCACGGACAGAGAAGCCTAGTAGGTTACAGTCCACGGGGTCGCAAAGAGTCGGACACGACTGAGCGACTGAACTGAACTGAACTGAACTGTCAGGAAAAAAAATAACTGTCTCACACTGAATTCTTCTCCCGTAACTTTTCCCGTAAATTCTCGGCACGTGCAATCATCCGACACTGGTTGCCGTTGTTCAGTGGCTCGGTCATGTCCGACTCTGAGACCCCCTGGACTGCAGCACGCCAGGCCTCCCTGTCCACCACCAACTCCTGGAGCTTGCTCAAACTCGTGTCCGTTGAGTCAGTGACACCATCCAACCATCTCATTCTCTGTCGTCCCCTTCTCCTTCTGCCTTCAATCTTTCCCAACATCAGGGTCTTTCCAATGAGTTAGCTCTTCTCATCAGGTGGCCAAAGTATTGGCGCTTCAGCTTTAGCTAGCATCAGTCCCTCCATTGAATGGGTTGTCTTCATTTAGGATGGACTGGTTTGACCTCCTTGCAGTCCAAGGGACTCTCAAGGGACCTGCCACCAGAGCCTCCCCCCAAAGTGGGGCCCCTGCAGTGGAGGACAGGGAGCCCCCTCCATCCCAGGAGACCCCGGGTGTGACCCTCTGGCTGCTAAGCCAGCTTTTGTGCCAGAACTCCAGCCAAGAGGCTGGAACTCGGGCTACAGTGTCCTCGAAGGTCCTGGGAGCCAACAGGAGCAGACAGGAGCCTACCCTGGAAGGACAGGTTCCCATCTCAGCCCTTTCCTCAAAGATCACAGAGACGGAAGTTCAGGTCAAGAGTCGCTGAGCACGTGGGCAAGCAGCTCACCCGGTGCTGTCCAAGGACAGGGTCGCACCACAAAGAGACAGATGCCGAGTTCAAGGAGGTGCGATTTTAAGAGGTGTTTTTGTTCTAAGAAATGAAAGATGGAGAACGTGAGGAAAGAAAATACAACTGTCAGAACTGACAGGTTGGATTTTCACAAGAAACAAAGAAAACATCCAAAATGTAATACGTGCCTGAAACTAGCAACTGAAGGTGCAGTTTGAAAGGCATGTCAGGGACGTGGAGAACGGCTTGATGAGCTCAGGATCACCGTCGCAGGTACACTGGGCGCCACTTCAGGTGAAGTCTCAAGTCACGAAAAGACGAATACACTGGGCTACGTTAAGCAAATAGCTTCTGCCTCTCAAAATACAGTGAGAAGAGACGGGAAAACCAGCCACGAGCCTGAGGGTCTCTGCAACCCACATACAACTCAAGGCTGGCCGCCAGACCAGAGAAAGACCTGGGACATCGAATAGACGAAGACCAGCAACCCTCAGAGACACGGGTGAAAGACGGGCGTGTTCCAGAGCACGGAGACCCGAAGCGCTCTTAAAGAGAAACCTCGCCCATCCTTAACCAGGGAGACACAGTCCAAACCACAGTGAAACAAAATCCACAAAATGGCACAAAGTGAGTGTGCTGGGGATGACCCCGACCGCAGAACCCTCCCTGCCTGCAGGTGAGCTGGGAGGGGGTCCCACACGTGGGAATAACCTGCCACATGGGTTGTGGGCGCTGGACGCCCGCTGCCAACCCTGTGTCTGAGCAAAGCTCTTGCAGACACACCCAGAAGGCAGGCGAGAGACGTTTCAAAGCAACATTGTCATGCGGGGATGTACGTGGAATGGAGAAACAAACTGTGGCTCGTCACAGGATGAACCACAGCTGTGTGGGGCGGCGCAGGGAGCCCCGGCAGGGTTCGGGTGGAAAGCTGCCTTCGCAGAGCCATGCGGCCCAAAGTGGAGTCGCTCAGGCGTGCCCGGCCTTTTGCGACCCCACGGGCTGCAGCCGGCCACGCTCCTCCATCCATGGGACTCTCCAGGCAAGAGTCCTGGAGTGGGTAGCCATTTCCTCCTCCAGGGGATCTTCCTGGCCCAGGGACTGAACCCAGGCCTCCCGCCCTGCAGGCAGACGCTTTCCCATCTGAGCCCGCAGGGAAGCCCCCTGAGCCACAGTCGAGGCCTGTACTGGTGCTCCGGGGCGTCGCCTGTGTTAGCCCCTGCTCAGCGCCGCTCTGAGAGGCACAGGCGGGGTGTTTGTCACCTGCCTCCAGACGTGCTCACACTCCCGTGTCTCCTCCCCCAGGAGCCAGCCCTGCCCCCACCACCCCACTCCCCTCCCTTCACGTCCGACCCACAGGTGGGCTACCGGCCCTCCGTCTGTGGCCAGGACAGGCCTGGGTGATGGGGAAGCAGACGTTACAAAGGTGAAGCCGACCCAGGGGACAGCCCAGGATGGGGCTTAAGCCGCCCTCCTGGGGCGTCTCAGTCGTGAGGATTGGGCTGCGGCCCAGAAATCGCATTTTGAGCACGTCTCCTGGCTTGCTCCCCTGCAGCCACTCGGAGGGCTCCAGAACTCGGAACCACAGACCCACAAACAGTGGCTGGAGGCGCAGGGCTTCCCTTCCCAGCCTCGGAGTGCTCGTCTGCCCCCTTTCCTTCGGGAACTGAACACCATTCCTGGTCATCTGTTTCCCGGGCGGCTCAGACGGTAACGCATCTGCTGCAATTCGGGAGACCTGGGTTTGATCCCTGGGTTGGGAAGATCCCCTGGAGAAGGAAATGGCCACCCACTCTAGTACTCTTGCCTGGAGAATCCCATGGATGGAGGAGCCTCATAGGCTACAGTCCATGGGGTCGCAAAGAGTCGGACACGACCGAGCGACTTCACTTTCTTTCTTTCCCGACCACCTGCGACAGGCAGGGGAGCGCCCAGGTAACCACTCTGACCCCGAGGTGTTAAGCGCTAGTCACTCAGTCGTGTCCGACTCTGTGACCCTCATGGACTGTACCCTCCAGGCTCCCCTGCCCACGGGATTTCCCAGGCAAGGATACTGAGCGGGTTGCTATTCCTTCCTCCAGGGGAGATTCCCAGCCCGCACATACAACCTGCGCCTCCTGCTTTCCCGGCAGACTCTTTACCGCCTGAGCCAGCGGGGAAGCAGAGCCCGAACCTGGGAGAACCTGAGGCCTGGTGCAGGGCAGACGAGGCGCCAGGACAGCCCCCACCACTGGGAACCCAGGGTGCAGGCGGCGCACGGCCGCAGCCTCTCCAGGGCCCCTCCCGGGATGGGCTCGCAGTCACCAGTGTTCACGCCCCCGGGGAGGGGTCCCCGGCCTGCTCACGCCCCCCCACCTGCTCACGCCCCCACCCTCCGCCTGCTCACGCCCCAAGGGAGGGGTCCCCCGTCT
>SJYT01058425.1:419576-464466 GCA_006410635.1 Cephalophus harveyi | reverse complement strand
TGACCCCCCGCCTGCTCACGCCCCCCCCACCTGCTCACGCCCCTGGGAGGGGTCCCCGTCTGTGCACGCCCCCGGGGAGGGGTCCTCTGTCTGCTCAGAAGGACACAGGTCCGGGTTCTCGGGTCCCTGAGCCCAGGTGAGTCTGACCTGCCTGATCCTCTGGTGGCTGGAGGGGCCGCTGGGCTGCCTGGACCCCCCAGGGGCCGCCCTGTGCTTGGTGGGCGCCCCCGGCCCCCATGAAGCCTCCTGGGTGACAGGACGTCTGGTCAAGGTCTCCACAGGAGGGGTCAGGCTGCTCACCACTCCACCCCCAGCCACACCTTCCCCTGACCCTCACGGAGACAGACGCCAGCCACACCCGCCCCCTCCTCCGGGCATCTCCAGCTGCACACCCGCTGTCCTCACAGGCCCGCCCTGCCCGGAAGGCCACCCTTATTCACCCTTCCAGACTGAGATGTCCGGACGCTTCCTCCTCCCTCCAGCGCCGTCCGCAGGCAGAGCTCTTCCGCAGGCCCGGCGGTTCCGCGCCGAGGCTTCCTCCTCCCTTGAAGGCGCCCACGGGGGGCTCCAGGCCCCAGAGCGCGTGCAGGGGCCCGGCCTGGACGCGGCGCTGCAGAGGCGGCCCGGCGGCTCAGGAGCAGACGCCCCGGCCGCTCTCTCCTGGGGCTTCTCGCCTCGGCAGCAGAGGCCGGCCTGCGGTCGCTGCTCCAGTGCCCGCCGTGACCCCTGTTTCAGGAGGTAACCCAGATAAGGAGTCCTTCTAAGGCCTTTGTTCAGTCCCAGTCTTCCCCGCAGGCTCGGCGCTCACTCTCGTGTCTCCCGGGGAAGGAGCATCCAGTCTGTCAGACCCGCAGGCAGGCCCGCCGCCTCGACAAGGCTGTGCAGAGCGCCTTCCGCCCCGCGCCCTCGGGCTCCGGCCCCGGTGGCCCCTCCTCACCCCATGCCTCCCCAGGTGGGCTCCTGGAGCCGCGCACGCAGTCACCCAAAGCCTCCTCTCTAAGATCCTTCTGCTCAAATCAGCTCCCGATAAATCCCGCCTGGCTTCTGCAAACCGCACAGCCTGTGTTCTGAGCGTGTGGACCCATGGCCTCCACTGACCACACAGCCCCTGCTATGTTTTCCCGTGTGTCTTCACCTGTACTTGTGAGAGAACTCGTTAAAAGTGCCGGTCTGGTGACTGGCAGAGAGTAAACGTTCCATTGACGGTATCGTTTCTCTTACCATCTAGATTTTCATCCTCTCAAGGACAGTAAAACGACCCTCTGTTGTTTTAACCCAACAGGTTACAACTGACTCTAACAGTTACTGAGTGGTTGCAAAGTGGAAGGGCCCCCGTCTATTAAGTCAGGCACAGCCGCTCCACAAGGCACCGAGGACCCAACCTCCCCCCAGCAGAGAAATTAGCACCAGAGAGCGTGGCCTAACCCGTTTAGTGCCTCTGGCTGCTTCAGATGCTACTGCTGGCGGACCTCCTTCAGTTTCCGCACATTCTTAGTGAGGGAGAAAGCAAGCAGTCCGCCGACGTCAAGGGCCACCTGTCGTCCACGCCGTCTTCTGCAGTTGCCTGGGGCTCGAGTGTTGCCATCGCTGGCAGGCGTGGTGCTGAGGTGGCGGGCGCAGAGCTGTCGTAAATCAGGGTGCGCGGGTCCTGCTCTGGCCTGTTCCTTAGACCGACGATCAACAGCTTCATCTTGAAACAGAGCCATGAGCCGTGACAATGGAAACGCCCTCTGGGGAGGACCTGCCCAGAGTTTCATATTTTACTTGATGAATAAAATCACACACCCTTCGCTAGAAAGCCTCTGGTTGCTTGCACAACATTTTAAGACCGAAACCGATAAATTCACTGGCGCTGAACTGCCCACTAAGTCAGCCAGCCTAGGAGCTGGTTCTCCTCTCCCAGCACCGCGCTCTGGGCATCTGGTCGGCAACGTTCAGGGTCACCACGGGCACGGAGGGGCCACGTGACTGGCTCCCTGGGTAGACACGGATCCCTCCCCGCCCGAGGCCCATGGGGGTCACCGGGCGGCTTGGAACTGAGGGGCAGGGATGGGACTCGTGAACTGGCTTCTAGCCTGGGGCGGAGACCCTGACGGGCTCGCCCACCCCTGCACCCCTGCAGCATCGCCTGAAGGTCCGCAAACAAGGGCAGCTCTCGGGCTCTGCCTGGCTCAGCAGCCTGATTAAGCTGTTTCCGGAAGTGTCCCGGGAAATTCCACACGCAGTCAGGAGGACAAGCCCCAGAGAAGCGGAGCAAGCTGTGAGCTCTTCTCCCCCAGAAGCAGTGGGAGGTGTGAGGCTCGGCTGGGCCTGGCCTGAGAGACGCCCTGTCTCATCAGGGTACCAAGCAGAGCACCCAGGATTTCCCCAGAGTCCTGGGGTCCCAGCCGGTGTGGTCCCGCAATTCTCAGCCGCCTGTTTCTTGAGAAGGTGGAAGTCCTGGGTTCGGTCCAGCGGTTCTGACCGGGAGGTCTGATTCCCGAGCCCATAGTTCACACTTTGCAGTGACCCCGTCCCCCGCACTGACTCGGGGTCAGACACAGGTGGCGTGCGTCAGGGCTGACACGGGCCTGGAGTCGGTCACTGAAGGTCAGTGTCTTCGGCTGTCCAGGGAGGGCCAGTGGACACTCCCGGGTGACTCGCGGCAGGAAGCAGGCGGAGGCATACGAAGCACAGTGCTTGCCGCATAGCTGTTTGGTTGCTAAGTCATGTCTGGCTCTTTCTCGGCCCCGTGGCCTGTAGCCCACCAAGTGCTTAGTAAATGTGTAATAAATTAAGAGAGAAACACAGTCTAAAAGCTAGGAAACTATGGGCAGAATCTCGTTTCCCTTAGTTCCCTGCTTTTCCAGATTATCTAATTAATTCTTTAATATTTATATGTAGCTGACTTCATAACGTTATGATTTTTTTAATAATGAAGCTTTGAAAATAATGACACTTGGTTTAGCCAGACGGCGTGGCCGAGGCCAGGTCTCCACGCAGCACGGGCTTTCTGAGGGCAGTGCTCTCACTCGCGCTGTCTCTGACCTAAAGACACACAGACGGGGCTGAACAGATGCGCGCCTGCCGTGGAGCAGTCACAGCAAGCGTGTGACGAGATCCAGGCCTGACCTAACAGAGAGCACCCCATAAACCTCTGCCAGCCGGGGGAGAGCCGCCTCGAGACAGACCCCGAGGCAGAGGACGGGCGGGCCCAGGAGAGGGGTGGTCCAGCCTGCTGGGAGGGCCAGTCAGGCGAAGGGCCCAGTGTGCGGGGAGGGGCCTGGGGCAGCGTGAGCCCCCCAGGGAGACGAGTGCTCCTTCTCTCCCGGCGAGACAGCGTCGGGGGCCAGGCCTCCCCTGGCAGAAGGGCCCGGGGTGGACAAGGCCGGGGGGCAGCCCAGCAGGTTCGGGAGATCGCACAAGCCAGGAGGGGGTTCATAAACAGATCCCTCCGTCTGCACACAAAGAAAGACTCAAGTGCTGGCTCGGGGGCAAAGAATCCACCTGCCAGTGCAGGACACATAGAGACACAGGTTCGATCCCCAGGTCAGGAAGATCCCCTGGAGGTGGAAATGACAGCCCACTCCAGTGTTCTTGCCTGGAGAGTCCCATGGACAGAGGAGCCTGTGGGCTGCAGTCCACAGGGTCACAAAGAGTCGGGCACGCCTGCAGAGACTGAGCACGCACACGCGGGTGGTGGACGACGCGGGCACGCCTGCAGTGACTGAGCGTGCCCACGTGGGTGGTGGACGACGCGGGCATGCCTGCAGTGACTGAGCGCGCACACCCGGCGCCCACGCGGGTGGTGGACGACGCGGGCACACCTGCAGTGATTGAGCATGCCCACGCGGGTGGTGGACGACGCGGGCATGCCTGCAGTGACTGAGCGCGCACACCCGGCGCCCACGCGGGTGGTGGACAACGCGGGCACGCCTGCAGTGACTGAGCGCGCACACCCGATGCCCACGCAGGTGGTAAATGACACGGGTGAGCGCCACGGAGTCCCAGAGCAAAGACCAGGTCGGCAGCAGCACGGTGTGGCCTCCTCTTTAGCATAAAGTATCAGCCCCTGGAAAAGAGCGTTCAAATCAGACCAGAAAAGAAAGGTGGTTCATTAAGCTCTGGGAGCTGAGAGCTGAGGTTCTGGACTTCTTTCTTTTCTCTTCCTTTTGCTTATCAATATTTTCCAAACAGTCTAGAATAAGCATGTATTAGCTTTGTCCCCAAATAAGCGAAATGAGGAGCGTGCGGAAAGCAAGCAGCTCCAGCTCTTGTTCAGCGTCACCCGGGAGCCTTGTCTCTTCACATCTCAGGAGCATAACGGCACCACTTCTGCCGCTGGTCTATTTAATTCCAGGCCCGTGCGTCTCAGCAAACCCTGCCCAACCTCGGGGCTTGTGGACACAGAGCTTTCTGGCAGCAGTGACATGAGTACACACGAGGTTTCTCACTCTGGAGGTGTTTTTAAATCTCCTAATCAGCTATGGTTTCTGTCTCTCTTAACAATTCTTTGTCATCTTACTGAATTTGTTTGAATTCCCCCCTTCCCTTCATTTCCTTTTTTAAAAAGTCTGCAATTTTTTTCCCTACGTACTATATAAGCACTCTTCGGCCTATTTAAGACTCACCGTGTACACCAGTGTGTGATCAAATGACGTGGCACAGTCAGTGCTCAATCTTTTTAAGATGAAAAACTCAACGACTTCCCGTGGTTCAACCCAGTGGAAGAGCCTTCTGTGATACTGTAAGAGGGTCTCGAAATCTGCTTGATTTCACTCCCATCCGGCTTCTTCCTGGGTGGAACTCTATTGTATACGGGGTAGATTCTGATCTAATCTAACACTGAGCCTGATTAATGTTTTACATGGAAAGCGTTTAGGTCACGGCTGCCTGCAAAAGTTACGCCTTTCTTCTCAATGGTTGTTTTTCTTCCTCCCCCCCCACTAAAGAGCTGGTGTCCAGGATTCCGACACCTTTCTTCTCATCTGAAAGCATTTTATACCTGCCTATTTAGTTACACTCTATTTATACTCTGAAACTATCATGGAGTTATTACAAAATACATCAAAACTTTAAAATATTTAAACATTTATTATAAAAATGTCACCTTACATGTGTACAATATAATAAGGAAGGAAAAATTCATATTTCTCCAACAATAACTAAGATTTCCAATAAAATTTCTTTTTTAAAAAAAAAATCTGCATTTCTCAAAAGAAGATTCACAAGTGTCCCCCAAAGTCGCCCCTTTCGCCCTTTTCCGACTTTCCTCCCAGGTAAATGCACAGCTGTCTCACCTTTCAAACTGGACGCTTTCTGATACCAAGGCTGGCTCCGGGGAGCCCACGCACAGGCGGGGACGCGCTCGACTCTCAGTCCCAGGAGAAGGCGGCTGGATTGCTGCTCAGCCTTGGCCTGGGAGACGAGCGCTGTCTGAGTGGTTCCACAGCAGTTATCATTAATTTCCTTGTGTAAACGCAGACAGGTCTCTTAACCCTCGCGGTCTGAATTCCTAAATCAGCAGGGTTACCCGGAGCCATACCTCATCCCAGGCAGGTACAGAAGGTGAGCGCTTGGTGCAGGTATGGAAGGTGAGCAGCCTGGTGCAGATACAGAAGGCCTGGGCAGCTCCTCCGTCCCAGCGGGAACCTCAGGGACGGTTCAGGCCTGGAGGTGGTGGTGGTGAGAATTCAGACGCAGGTGACTGTAAACCAGAGCCACCCCTCACTCTCTTTGCTCCCGGTTAGAGGGTTGTCCCTGCTTCCCGTAATTACATGAGCTAAAAGCACATGAGCATAACCAGCAAAGTGTGTCTATCCAACAATTAAACATCGTTTCATTTAATCCCACACAGAACTGTTTAACAACTAGACGTGGACAATTACATCAACTTGCCCCCAAGTTTCCTGTTTCTCGAAGATTCAAGTGCCCCCTTGCTTTCCAGTCACGACGGAGAGCCTGGCTGTGAGTGACGCCGTGGCTTCTCTCAAATAGAAGGTGCGGGCGCACGCGCGTGGCGCTCCCCAGACTCCGCGGGCCGTGGGCATCAGTGGGGGGAGCGTTCGACTTGCGCTCGAGAGTGGACGATCCATGGACGCCACGGACCAGCCTCAGCCTACACACAACGTCACCTTCGTGAATCTCAGCGGGCTCTTCCCACACGCGGAAATCCCCATTCAAAGCAGATACACCCGTAATGGAGCGCCTCATCCACTTAGGGTTTTCACTCTGAACAATCGTCTTTTGCCGACAACCCCAAGCGTCACCGCACCCTGAACCGCACACTGAGGCCTCCCAGAGCTGCTTTATGACCGTTGACTTCTCTGCCCGTATCTTTACTACAGGGCTCTTACACACCCATGATGAATATCCCAACTAAAGTTTTGACAAAATATTTGAACAGGAAAACACCAAAGAAGACCTACAGATATATTAAAAAAATCCAAAAAATGTTCAATCTCGATGTTAATCTAAGAATCATATAAAATTAGGGGAAAGTTTCAGTGACACCTTGTATTGGCGAGACTTTTTCAGAGGGTGGGGTGGAATTAAGCACTTTACTTCGGGATGACTTAGACTAGAGAAAAATAATTGATTATATCATGTCCATGAACAGAGGGGTTGTAAAATACATTATGATATTGTCACAAAATGAGATATTAGGCATGAACATAGGAAAAGGAGAAAAAAGTGTAACCTAGACAGCATATTAAAAAGCAGAAACATTATTTTGCCAACAAAGGTCCATCTAGTCAAGGCTATGGTTTTTCCAGTAGTCATGTATGGATGTGAGAGTTGGACTGTGAAGAAGGCTGAGCGCCGAAGAATTGATGCTTTTGAACTGTGGTGTTGGAGAAGACTCTTGAGAGTCCCTTGGACTCTAAGGAGATCCAACCAGTGCATCCTAAAGGAGATCAGTCTCGGGTGTCCTTTCAAAGGAATGATGCTAAAGCTGAAACTCCAGTACTTTGGCCACCTCATGCGAAGATGTGACTCATTGGAAAAGACTGATGCCGGGAGGGATTGGGGGCAGGAGGAGAAGGGGATGACAGAGGGTGAGATGGCTGTATGGCATCACTGACTCAATGAACATGAGTCTGAGTGAACTCCAGGAGTTGGTGATGGACAGGGAGGCCTGACGTGCTGCGATTCATGGGGTCGCAAAGAGTCGGACACGACTGAACGACTGAACTGAAGAAAGATTAGATTTGCATTAAAATTATGTTTACACAGAAATCTGTGGGAAGATATAATATATTCAAAGCTGTGGGTGATGGGGTGGATTTATGACAAATGTTGTCCTGTTAATGATTTAACTGTCATCATGCATTTCTTTAATAATCAGCAGAACAGCCAAGTGATTTCCACATGTGAAAATATTTTTGATAGTAGCTACCCAAAAGGAGCAAGGAGATCCAACCAGTCCATTCTGAAGGAGATCAACCCCGGAATTTCTTTGGAAGGAATGATGCTAAAGCTGAAACTCCAGTACTTTGGCCACCTCATGCGAAGAGTTGACTCATTGGAAAAGACTCTGATGCTGGGAGGGAATGGGAGCAGGAGGAGAAGGGGACGACCGAGGATGAGATGGCTGGATGGCATCATGGACTCGATGGACGTGAGTCTGAGTGAACTCCGAGAGATGGTGATGAACAGGGAGGCCTGGCGTGCTGTGATTCATGGGGTCGCAAACAGTCGGACACGACTGAGCGACTGAACTGAACTGAACCCGAAAGTAGGAAGAATATGGTAGCTGCCCCATGAAATTATCCCCAGACCACTGTGTAGTTAACATACTGTTGACCTACTAAAAGCCCACCTTGGGTGCTTGGGCACAGATTATAACCTGGACCCCAGAGTCTGGAAAGTGGCGGCACGTGCTAGTGACCCCTTTGTAGGACCCCCCAGGAGAACTAGGACGTGTGAGACAGAGGACCGGACGTAAACACTTTATAATAAACTCTGAACAACCAACATCTGTCTGTAGCACAAAAAGCAACTAGAAATACATAAAAGGCAACACTAACCACCATTACCCAAATGATGGATGACCCTAGATGAGAAAGTCACCTTCGGCACACCATTTACACGCAACAATGCCATTAGAGTTGCCTTTACAGTGGAAAAATAAAGCTCAATAAAACTGAAGTTACAAGGCAGCTTTATCTTCTCCAACTCAATTCCACCTTACAGAAGGCTACAGAGTTACCGATTTAATCCTGGAACAAAAATGACCGCGTTGCTAATTGACCGTAGGACACAGCGTCCTTCGGTGCTTTTAACAGAGCAACACACAGACACACAAATGCATTCTCCTGGCGATGCCCCCGCCGTGTGCCAACACACTGCCAGCAGCACTCCGAGGCTTTCTCACCACGCATCTGCCATCTCAGAGCTCTGACGAAACAGACACCCACCCAGGCGATCATCATGGAAGGAGCTAGGAGTGAAACACTGCTGAGCTAATACTCTTAAACTGCGAATTTAAAGAAAGGGGAAAGGAGGAATTAAGACGTGACTTCAGTTTTGAAATAAGAATGCAGTGCGGTAATCTGGCTCCTTGACATGCGACTTTCATGGTGTGGAAATTCACCAAGACTGTGCAGGCAAGTCACACCACATCAAGCAAAACGCCCGAGTCTGGATGAGTGAGGTCATCCTGTGAGGTTTATAGTGGCTTCAGGCGAAAGCCACATGGAACTCAGCCCTGCCGTCTCCTGGTTGCTGATCGCAAGTATTCTCAGGCCATGCACACCGGCACAGAGCCACCTCCCCGCATCCACACCCTGGGGAGCCCCCTCGGGACACTTACTGGAGCTTCACGCCACAGGCTGCCTGCCCGCTGCTCCGTCCAGACACAGGAACGGCAGGAACTGCTGCTCAATAATTAAATCCACGTAAAACGTGGATTTACGTGGATTTTTACGTGTCTCAAACAAGAGACAGTGCTCAAGGCCCTTCACGAACACCCAGAGATACGGAAAACTTGCACACATCTGAATTCAAACTTCGTCAGCCATCCTTCTAGTTTTTCAAAACATCATCAGGTAACAAACCTCCACCGTGACAGAAGCGAGTCTCAGTAGATGAGCTGCATAGCCAGCTGTGAGCCTGGGTGACGAGCAGAGCTCACCGGTCCCCTCTCGTCCCAGGGCTGAGCGCTGGCCCCACTGGGAACGTTCTACCAGCCTCCCCGTGACCCGCTGCGGCCTGAAGGCGGACTGCATTCGCCTTTCCAAGAAGGCAGCTGGGATGGCTGCAGTCAGACATCGGTTACACAACATCTGGCGTCTTCTCCTGACCCTGTCGGGGGCAACTCCCAGGGCTATTCAGGGCAGAACCGCACGAGTGGTCCAGCCCAGGCACCATGGACCTGGAGCCAGTGAGGAACCTCCACCCTCTGAGCCCCAGATACACCGGGAGCTGAACAAGCAGTCTGCTGGTGGGAGGTCACAGGTCCCAGTCTTCTTTACAAGATGATCTTATAGATAAAGGGAAACCTATCTGCTGATGGACATGCTGACACAGAACCTACCTGCTTAATCCCCAACTGCCTTTGGCAAAAATATGATTATCGATTTCATCTGGTTAGTTTAACATGCACGGAGGCAAGAGTGCACTCGCTTCAACTCTATCAGCATCTTTCTCTTTAATCAGAATAAAGAAGCCGTCTCGTCTTCAGCGAGTCCTAGGCAAGGAACACCTATCCAGCCCTCTTCATTTTAAACACTTTTCCTAACTACTGTACGAATGTGGTGATAGCTAGAGGGGTCTGAAGACACAACAACGTTGGTAGCTTTTCTTTCATTGGTCAAGAAGACTCATTACATTTTTAACTTATAAATTTAATTACTGGAGAAGACTCTTGAGAGACCCTTGGACGGCAAAGAGATCAAACCAGTCAGTCCCAAAGGAAATCAACCCTGAATGTTCATTGGAAGATGGGTGGATGGAAAGACTCACGCATAGGTGGAAAGACAGGCAGACAGACACATACATATATACATGGATGGATGAACAGACACATATACATATATAGCTGGATAGACAGACAGACACATACGAAGATGGATGGATACACGGATAGATAGATAGACGATAGGTCTGTGAACAGCCATGCCTTAGAATACATGCCGCTGAGTCACTTCAGTCGTGTCCGACTCTGTGCGACCCCACAGACGGCAGCCCACCAGGCTCTCCCGTCCCTGGGATTCTCCAGGCAAGAGCACTGGAGTGGGGTGCCATCGCCTCCTCCGCTTGGAATACCTAAGTAAGGCTTCATCCGAGGGGGACTGAGTAGCTGTTGCTGTTCAGTTGCTAAGCCGCATCTGGCTCTCTGACCCCATGGACGGCAGCACGCCCGGCTCCCCTGTCCTTCACGGTCTCCCAGAGTTTGCTCAAATTCATGTCCACTGAGTTGGACGTTAGAAAATATTAAAAATTTTTTACATATCTCTTGAACCTTGCATATTACTTTTGTAACAAAACTCAACAATGTAAAAATGTATCATCTGGGGGATGATCTAAGAAAACCATGATATAATTTTTTATCTCTTTTTTTTTTTTGGCCAAACCACTCCAGCTTGTGGGATCTCAGTTCCCAGACCAGGGATCAAACCCAGGTCCTGGCAGTGAAAGTGCAGAGTCAAAATCACGGGACCATCAGAGAATTCCCTAGATATAGTGCTAAAGTTTCCTTTCAGCTCAATGGTGAACAAATTACCAAGAGCTTATTCAGCAAATGTTACTAGGCAGCTACTTGGAGCCAGGCTAGCACCTAAAATACCTCAGCTTTTAAACGAAGGTCTCTGTTGTCACCCGGCTTACAGTCCAGTGGGGGAAACAAACAAGGAAGAAGGATCCTAACAGACAAGCAAACCAAAGAACGTGAGCAGACAGCGTGCTGAAAAAGCAAAAGCGGGCAGCGAGCCCTGGGGCACCGCCAGGCCCAGGCCGGCCTGAAGGGAGCCTGGCCCGGAGAAGGCGGGAGGAGGGGAGAGGCGGCCACAAGGACTGGAGGCCGAGACTTCAGGGGAGGGCGGCACGTGCAAAGGCCCTGGGGAGCCGAGGGGCCGTAGGAGGCCCAGCTGGAGGGGCCAGGGTGCCAGTGAGGAAGGCAGGGGCCAAGAGGGATCAGAAGGAGGAGGGCGTGTGAGGGCGGGCCTTCCCGCAGCCCCCTGCTCCCTTCAGCCTCTCACAGCATGTAGGGCCGTGCGTGTGCATGTGAACACTGGCTTATTGCACGAAGAAGGCAATGACACCCACTCCAGCGCTCTCACCTGGAAACGCCCATGGACGGAGGAGCCTGGCGGGCTGCAGTCCATGGGGTCGCTAAGTCGGACATGACTGAGCAACTTCACTTTCACTTTTCACTTTCATGAATTGGAGAAGGAAATGGCAACCCACTCCAGTGTTCTTGCCTGGAGAATCCCAGGGACGGAGGAGCCTGGTGGGCTGCTGTCTATGGGGTGCAGAGTCGGACACGACTGAAGCGACTCAGCAGCAGCAGCAGCAGCAGCAGCGCAAGAGAACAGATGAACCCCGTGGAGAAAGCCACTCGGAACCACAGCAAGCTGACGAACGACTCTGAACTTTGCTCCACGGCGACCCGGCTGGTTTGCAGCTGCACTTTTTAAACACTTACAAGTTTTAATTCAGTTTGTTTTTTCTTGGCATCTCATACACATTTCCTTCACCCCTGTTTAGTTAGTTAAATGATAATCTTTAAGAGCTACATAAATGTATAATCATTGAATAAGACACATACTTTCAGACCCTCCAACACTCACAAAGGAGAGGCCCACCCCTCTGCATTCACTGTCACCCCAGGGGAGGGCAGGGGGTAGGGGAGGAGGTGACGGCTGACACCTGAGCCCCAGGGAACTCAGGGCGGGAGGTGGAGTCCAGAGTCTGCAGCCTCGGGCCCACGTCCTTCCCGGGCCAGGAACGCGGGAGACGCTCCCAAGAGCACTAAGGACGCGAGCGCCTCCCCAGGGCTCCCAGGACAGTCAGAGGGTGAGGCGCCCTCGGGTCCTCTCATCGCATCCCTAAATCCCAGAACAGCAGAGGCTGGCGTGTAGGGGCAACTGGGCACGCGGACTGCCTCACGCCACCCCGAGGCATGCCCACCCCCAGAGGAGGAGCACTGAGGCCCAAGGTTCGGGGAGGACCCCCCGGCCTCTCTGACCCCCGCAGCCCCAGGCCAGCACTAGGACTTTAGGGCCCTTCTCTGCCTGCCCCACGTGGAGGACAAAACCCGCAGCTCCTTCTTCCCCCACGTCCCCTCCTTTTCCATTCTGGACAGTTGATGGGTTACAGATAGAAAGATGGACTGACGGATCGATGGATAGGCAAGCAGATTAACAGGAGCCTCCCTGGTGGCTCCGTGGCGGAGACTCCACCTGCCGAGGCAGGGGACTCGGGTTCGATCCCTGATCCGGGAAGACTCCACACGCCACAAAGCAGCTAAGCCCATGCGCCTCAACCACCGAGTCAGGCGTCACCCCTGCTGAGGCCCGCGTGCCCCAGGACCCGCGCTCTGCACCAGCAGAGGCCGCTGCGCTGAGAAACCCGCCACACTCGGCAGCTAGAGCAGCTCCCGCTCGCCGCAGCCAGGGACAAGCCTGAGCTGCCCCGAGGCCCCAGACGGCCCAAAGCGGACCAGTCAGCTGGTACAAAGACGGATGAAGGCTGGGCGTGGACAGACGAAGGGCCGGACAGACGGATGACGCCCAGAGCTACTGACACAGATGAGGTGGTCGTGCGCGGGGGCAGCATCCCCGTCGGTAAGACGCAAGGATGCAGCCTGCTATCCCCACCCAGAGAGACAGCCCGGCCCAGGAGGCAGCCTCAGTGAGAGCAAGTCAGGAGCAGCTACAAAGCGACTGGCTCCGGAAGCACAGCGTCTCCAGAGTGCCGAGCCGCGGGCCAGGGACAAAGCGGGCCCTGCTCCAGGCTGAGGCCTCCAGCACGAAAGGCCAGGTAAGCACGCTGTTCTGGAGGGGGCTGCTCTGAATCAAAGGATGTTCAGTTCAGTTCAGTCGCTCAGTCGTGTCCGACTCTTTGCGACCCCATGAACCGCAGCATGCCAGGCCTCCCTGTCCATCACCAACTCCCGGAATTCACTCAGACTCACATCCATCGAGTCAGTGATGCCATCCAGCCATCTCATCCTCTGTCGTCCCCTTCTCCTCCTGCCCCCAATCCCTCCCAGCATCAGAGTCTTTTCCAATGAGTCAACTCTTCGCATGAGGTGGCCAAAGTACTGGAGTTTCAGCTTTAGCATCATTCCCTCCAAAGAAATCCCAGGGCTGATCTCCTTCAGAATGGACTGGTTGGATCTCCTTGCAGTCCAAGGGACTCTCAAGAGTCTTCTCCAACACCACAGTTCAAAAGCATCAATTCTTCGGCGCTCAGCCTTCTTCACCGTCCAACTCTCACATCCATACATGACCACAGGAAAAACCATAGCCTTGACTAGACGGAACTTAAGTGGGATAAAACCCGCACTGGGTCTGAAAATTAGATGATGATTACGAACCAATGACAATTTCCTGATTTTAAGGACTGAATTGGTTGTTTAAGATAACAATTCTATGCAGGAAGCACACACTAAGGCATCCGGGGCAGTAAGCATCGCACTGAGACGGGCCTGTGAGAAAAAGTCAGCTGTGGCCTCCCTGTCTCGTACAATAAACAAAAGGCGGTGAGATTGTAGATTTAAATAAGAAAGGTAAAATAATAACATTTCTAGAAGCGGCTTTACGTAATATCTTCACACTTTAAATAATGCCTTGATTTTCTTGTAGCAAAAATTTCTTTAAAATGACCCAAACAGGATCAATGATAAGTAAGACCACATAAAAATTAAGAACTTTTCCCCAAAAGACACCATTGAGTGAGTCACAGATGGGGCGACAACAGATAACCAAAAAAGTCTCCTGGCCAGAATTCCTCTCTAAATCTCTCTTTGGAATAAAATGTAAAGAGGAATCATACTTTTTTTTTTCCTTTTTGATTACAGAGAAAGTACCATTAGGAATCGTTAATAAACTCATTTTATAGTTTAGAAAGCTGAAGGAGAAAGAGCTTGGAATTGAGGTCTCTTTAGTCTCAGCCTAACGTTTTTTCTCAATATTAGATAAATACAGATAACCAAGGGGAAAAACAAGAAGCATAACCTGGAAAACTCAATGATACAAACACTCAAGAAACGGGGAGTCAATGAGAATTTCTTCACTCAGATAACAGGCACCTAAGGAAAACCTACAGCTAACATTGTACTCAAGGGTTCAAGAGTGAATGTCCCTCCCCCTCCAAGAGCAGGATCAAGACGAGGACGCCTGTTCTCATCACCTCTATTCAACCTGTGCTAGAAGTTCCAGGCAGAGTGATAAGGCAAGACAAGCAAATTAAACCCAACTAAGAAAGCAAGAAATGTGTCCAGATGGTACAATTTTGCAAATTTTTAAAAATGCAAAGGAATCCACTAAAAATTCATTAAACTAATAAAAAAATTCAGAAATCTTGCTTGGATCAGTATACAAAAATGAATTGCTTATTTCTATACACTAGCAATGAACATTCTGAAAATGAAATTAGAAGACATTTCCACTTATAATAATTTGAAAAGGAATAAAATTTGTAGAAACAAATTTAACAAAAGAAGTGCAAGATTTGAACACTGAAAACTACAGAACACTGTTCATTAAAGGCCTAAACCCATGGAAAAACCACCACATTTATGGTTCACAAGACACCCTTAGGGCAGCAATGCTTCTTCAATCAATCGACAGATTCCAAGCAGTCGCCCTCAAAATCCCAGCCGCCTTCTTTGCAGAAATTGACAAGCTATGCTTAAAACTCAGGTGGAAGTGCAACAAACCCTGAATAGCCAAAACAGTCTTGAAAAAGAACAGAAGTGGATGAACCACCCTTCCTAACTGGAAAACTTACTACAAAGCGACAATAATCAACAATGCAGAACTGGCTTAAGGACAGACAGATACACTAGTGAGACAGAATTGAGAATCCAGGAATTGATATTTCTGAATCAACCGATTTTCAACAAATGTCCCAGGGCAATTTAATGGGGGAAAAAAAGGTCTTTCTAACAAATGGTGCTGGAAACACTGAATAGCCACATGTTTAAAAATGAAGCTGGACCCCTACCTCATAACAGGCACAAAAATTAACTAAAACCGGACCAAAGACTTCAACATAAGCACCAAAGCTATTTTTAAATCTTAGGGGGAAAGCACAGATATAATCTTTGACCTTGGATTAAACAGTGGTTTCTTAGACACGACACTGAAAGAACAGGCAACAGAAAAAAGGAAATTTGGTCTTGGTCAGAATTGAAAACTTTTTCCTGCAAAGTACACCATCAAGGGAGTTTGAGGAGCGAATGAGATGCTTGCCAATCGTTTCAAGTGGGCGAGTTTCTGGAATACACAAAGAATATTTACACTTCAAAAAGAAGACAACCCAGGTTTTTTTTTTTTTTTAATGAGCAAAGTATCTGAACAGACATTTTGCTAAAGACAAACAAACAGCCCATAAGCACGAGAAAAGACACTGGCATCACTCGCCTTGAGGAAAATGGAAATCAAGGTCACAATCAGAGACCACTTCATTCACCCTGGAACAGCGAACTCCGAAAAGATTAATGCTGGTGAGGGTGTGGAGCACTTGGGACCCTCAGACAGTGCTGACGGGACCGGAAATGACGGAAAGCAGCCTGGCAGTTCCTCAGGAGACGGGACACAGGAGTTAGCAAGGACCCAGCAACGCCGCTCTTAAACACTCGGGAGAAATGAAAACATATCTCCACACACACACACAAGAACTTGAACGTGAATTCCATAGCAGCACTAATCATAATAGTTGCCACAAAGGGAAAACAGCCTGTTAAGGAATAAACAGAAAAATAAAGGTGGAACATGATTTACCAACAAAAAGAAATGAAGTGATGCTTGCTGCAGCGTGGATGGGCCCTGAAAGCATGACCAGTGACAGAGGCCAGTCCTAAAAGACCATCTCTTGTTTGATTCTATTTCTATAAAATGTCCCAAATAGGCAGCTTCGTGTTGGGGGTGCCTCGGAAGGACTGGACCGCTAGCTAGGCAGGGCTTCTCTGGGGAAGGGAGGTAAAGACGTTACCTGAAGGTGATTGGGGTAATAGTTCTTGGTGAGCATACTAAGGGGCCATTGAACTGAACATTCTAAAAAGAGGAATTATATCTCAATAAAGCTTTCATTATAAAATTTAAAAAAAAAAAAAAATAAGACAAGCCGAGGCTTCTAGGAAAGGGGAGGTTTTTTTTTCAAAGTTCTAATAAATTTATAGTGGTGACAGTCCTACAGTGATGCAGGAGCAGCTGGTAAGGAGCGCGCGGGGGCGCGGGGGGCGCGCGGGGCGGGGGCGGCCGATCGAAGGGCACCCTCGGCGGCCTGGGAGGACGCAGCTCGGTCCCAACGCAGACGGACGCAGAGGCTCCACAGATGCGGGTGCTGAGAGCTGCCCCGCCCGCCTGCGCCCTGGGGCTGCGCCCGGCTCTGCGTGTCGCCCGGCGCATACAGACTTTGAGGATGCATTCCTGTGTGTTGGAGTCTCCCTCTTGCGCTGATAATAACGCATCAAGTCGGTTTGCCCTGCGGGGGCTCCTTGGAATGCCTATTCCGGGCGCCAGTGTCTCCCCGCGGGGTGGGTCGGGGGACAGGGCGCCACGCGCCCCTCAGCTGGCCTGCGCCCAGGCTGAGCTCTGGGGTCCTGTCATTGTAACTAGACGTTGGGGAAGTGTGGATCTGATGAGGCCTCTCCAACTTTAAAATGTAACCTGACCTACGAGAAGAGGTGTGTCCTCTGGACGGAGAGGCGGTGGGACCAAGCCTCCTGGGCCAGCAGCCGGCTCCTCCACGCGCGGGCTCCTTCTGTGCCACTGAGGACACTCAGCTCACTGGCCGTTATTGACCTTCTGTGTGATTTCACTTCATGTATTGGCGTCAGCTGGAGAGAGTTTTTGCAGGGTTGCAGTACTTTTTTAACGAAAAATTAGGCGGCTTCCCTGGTGGCTCAGGCGGTAAAGAATCTGCCTGCAATGCAGGAGACGGGATCGATCCCTGGTTCGGAAAGGTCCCCTGGAGAAGGGAACGGCTACCCTCTCCAGTATTCTTGCCTGGAGAATTCCATGGACAGAGGAGCCTGGCGGGCTGTAGTCCATGGGGTCAGGAGTAGTCAGACTTGCTGAGTGGGCTACAGTCCACAGAAAGATGCCTGTTTGAGAACTGACTCTATTACTCCAAGTGGAAAGTCTTTTGACTGAGACATTAAATCGGCCCTGTTTAAAGTTGCCGTCTGTACACAGCAGGCTGGGTGAAGCTGCCACGTTGCTGTCAGCTTGGCACAGTCGTGTCTTGCCAGTGGCGTGTGAGCTGCTTCTGGGTTAGAGCATCCGGAAGCCCAGGGTCTTGCGATGCTGCCCAGGACTCCTGCTGAGTCCACAGAAAGATGCCTGTTTGAGAACTGACTCTATTACTCCAAGTGGAAAGTCTTTTGACTGAGACGTTAAATCGGCCCTGTTTAAAGTTGCCGTCTGTACACAGCAGGCTGGGTGAAGCTGCCACGTTGCTGTCAGCTTGGCACCGTCGTGTCGTGCCAGTGGCGTGTGAGCTGCTTCTGGGTTAGAGCATCCGGAAGCCCAGGGTCTTGCGATGCTGCCCAGGACTCCTGCTGACTCCCACAGTCTCCTGACGGGGCCGCCTCTCCTCCTGGGGTCCCCGGCTCCTCCGTGGAGGGAGGGAGCCAGTTCCCAAGTGGGGCTTTATAGGCTTTTCACCGCCCCCCCATCTACTCCAGTCAGAGCTGCAGGTGTAGCTCCCGTGTGTGTGTGTGTGTGTGTGTGTGTGTGTGTGTGTGTGTATGCGCGCACACCCAGACACAGCCTCCCTGGAGGAGGCACCCAGAAGCCTGCAGAGGTGCCTGATACGCGTGTGACGGGAAGGAGCTCCGGGGTGCTGCCGTGCATTGTTCTGTGGGGGAGCTGGAGCACAGTTGATGATTAACTGAGCTTAAGTCATATACAGATCAGACTTGTGGGTTCTCAGCCTCTAATTACAAGTAGCCTTTTGGGAGAGAGGATCAAACCGGTTTTTTTGTTGTTTTTTTAATGTGGGGACCAGAAGGAACACGCACGCTTTGTCTTGAAACTTTGTTCTTGGCACTGACTGTGTGCTCAGAAGAGAAGAATTGAGTACATGTGACATCAGCCCAGCGATCAACAGGCTCACATCTTTCTTACAGGGAAAGTATTAGGAGTGATCCCAGTTCTCTAGTGAAGGGTGCAATCGCAGGGCCTTCGCCTCCATCTCTGTCTCACACTTGGGTAACTCGCGGCTCAGGCAGGGCCCCCTGCCACCCACCTTGGGTTAACCTGGGCAGGGGGCGCCAATCAGGTGTGAAGACAGGAAGAACTTTTATGGGACCTGCAGCAGCTTTGTCCGCAGATGTCCCAAGTGCAAATGAGCTCGAGCCCCTGGGGGATTTACGCTGCCTCTGGGAGCAGTCCCCACGCCAACACTCACCACAGGGAGCTGCGCCTGGTCAACTGCTGCGGCTGAAGTCACAGCAGGAGGCGCGAAGTGAGTCTGTTGGATAAATGAACGAGCTACTGTTGCTGCTGATAGCAAAGGGGAAGAAGGGTGCAGTGTTTACCGTCTCTGCGCCCTAGACTAACGAGCTCATGAAAGCCCCGTGACCTCCGACCCTGCCTCTGTGGCCGGAGCTGCGGTCAGCTGTCCGTCTTCCGGGGTTGTCCTTCCCTGAGACGCGGCTGCCCTTCCCATCTCTGTCAGGGTCAGGTTCCCAGAGGCGCTGATGAGAAGCCTTGGACGCCCCGGAGAGCCTGCAAGCTCCACGTCCCGCCAGGAGCCGCCAGCGCGAGAGGGGCCCGGGGGGACGAGAAGGCAGGCCCTGGGCACCTGCTGGACCCTGTGGGGAGCTTCCCGCTGGCCACACTGCCTGGCCCGAGCAGCAGCGGCTCCTCCCCCCGGCAGGCGCTGGCCTTTACAGGGGCTGGCTGCCGTTGGAGCCGCGCATCTGGTGCGTCTTGGGCCACTGGCGCTCGCCCTCTGACCTCTCAGGGGACACGGACTGGCTCGAGGTCATGGGGAGGCACAGGGGCGTCCACAGGCCGGGCGGGGCCCCCTTGTGCGGCGCCAGTGCCCGTGGTCCCCGAGGCTCACCTGGGACCCTGGCCTCCCGAGGGCCTCTCCCCCAGCCGGATGGGGCTCTCGCGGTGCCGCGGGAATGATGCCCAAGCTGCTTCCTGTGCGTGTGCCCGGGTTTCGGGGAGAGGGCGGAGGTGTTCTAGATGCCGTCTCTGTACCCCGAATGTGGGGACGTTTCCCCCTCTCACCCTCCCGAATCTGCCACAGAGCTATGAGAGGCCCAGAAAGCTGGGTCGCAGATGGGGACAGAGGGCCAAACAAGAGGAAATCAATCCACTTCTGCAGCCTGTGAGGTCAACAGCCCGAAGACGGGCTAAGCCAGACGTCTGGTTGCACCGGCATTCCCTGGGTGGAAGGTCTCAAGGGCTAGTGGTCGCAGAAAGTTGGTCCCTGGGGAGCTTGTCAAAGTGCAGGTTCCCAGGTGCGCCCTAGTCTCAGTCAATTGGTGTGGCAGGGAGCTTGGGGGTCTAAACGGAGGCCCCCGGGGGCTCCCGCCCCTGGGAACCCCGCTGTCTGTCCTTCACAGCAGACCCTCACCCCTCACGAGGTTTGGGGGACTCAGGACGTGCGTCCCGCCTGCGGTGCGTCGGTGGCGCAGGGACAGCGCGGCTCGCTGCTCTGGAGGGGCCCTCTGTGTGGCACGGCTGTCGCGTCTACTCCATGGTGACATTTCTGCCGCACGCCTGTCTCTGCAGAAATGCAGGCGCGCGCAGGAGTGCTGGGCGCCCGGCTCCGCAGCGGGCCATGCTCTGTGCGGCTCCCCCAGGAACCTCTGACTTAGCACAGCCTTAGGGCCCACGGAGGGGCTGATGAGAAGCAGAGACACAGCCCCCCACAGAGGACGGTGTGCGTCGGGGTGAGATGCCCTGTCGCCCTGCGGCGGGGTCCTGGGGACACGGTCATTCCCTGGAAGGCACTGGGGCCTTTCGACATTAAACAGAAACCGCGAGCCGCAGGCCAGGCCAGGCACATGGTAATCGCAGAGCAATTATTTCAGCACAAACAGGCCGGGGTCACTTTTGGTAGGGGGATGGGGTTGGAGAGGGAGGAGAAAGCCAGAGGGGGGCTCTTTCAGGAGGAAGGGGCTCGTGGCTGGGGAAGGAGGCGATCTCATCGACGCGTTTAAACTCCTGCAGTAAAAACTCCCTTTGTTTGAATCTAAGTGATTCTCCTGGGCTGGAGCCTGTCCTGGAGCCCACCCCCAGCTCTCAGCTCAGGCGTCCACCTGGGGAGGGTTTCCCTCTGTGAGGATGTTCAGGGACGAAGGTGGCCAGGTGGTCTCGGTGGTTCTGAGTGTGTAAGGCGTGAATAAACTCATGACTGCCTTTCACAGTGTTACATTTATAGATACTGTTCCACGAGGCTGGAGACTGTCTTCCTGCAAAACGTGGGGGTTGTTCTGAGACGCCTGCATCGGGTCCTGAGGAAAGTGGATTTCGGCCGGGTGGGTCCACCCACTGGGCGCCAGGCTCTCGGCCCCTAACCCAGAGCAGTGTGCCGACGGCGTCGTCCCGTGAGGATCAGAAGCTGCTGCCACCTGCCCCCTCTGGGACTGGCTTCTCGTATTATTAAAATTGCTGAAGTAATTACTCATTTCCTATATAATAAACAGAAATACAATTAATCACCTTCTTAAACAGGAAGACCCATCTAATTACACTCACTAATTGTTGGCCTTGAACTTCACTGCTAATCTAAACAAGAGATTTAGGCAGTGAGCCTCGACAACGGGGCGAAGTTTTATCACTAAAGGAGAGGCATCAGCGTTTGTGAAACACGGGTGCTGTTTCACGTGCATGTGACTCACGTGTGTGCACACGTGTGGGCGTGTATGGTGAGTATTAACCGCATACGTGTGTATATTACATGATACGCACACGCGTGTAGTTAACACTCACAGTCACGCATCTCACAGCCGGGGCAGCCGAGGCCTGGAGCGGGACAGAGCCGGGGGGTGGGCCCTGAGACCAGAGGGCGCTGGGCAGCGCAGGCTGTGCCCGCGCCGGCGCCAGGCAGCCCCTCCTGCAGGCCCGTCCTCAGGGCCTCCGGTGCGAGCCGTGTGTGTATGAGTCACTCACGTCGTGGTCCACGTGCAGGCTGCAAAAGAATTTCCAGACATGAGGCAGAATGAGAGGAGAATGGAGTTTATTAGTGTGGGAGACGCTGTTAGAACAGCGGGCCGGCTCAAAGGAGGGCTGACCCTGAACAGGGTCCTTGGTGCATCTTTATGCCCAGGGTGCCAGGTGTGGGACGGGGCCTTGCGGGTTGTGTGCTGATCGGATCAGGCTGGTGCGCTGGGTGTGGGAGAGGAAGGCAAAGGCCTTCTCCCTGTGGGGTGGGAGGGGAGGGGAGACAGCTCATGCGGTTCATTAAGGGTCACGACATGGGGGAGGGAAGGACGATAAGGGTCTGGCTTGTTCTCCGCCTCCGTTCCAAAAGCCTGCTTGCTCACTCTCTTTGATCCTTGGGACACCACAGCTCAGTCGTGTCCAACTCTTTGTGGCCACAGGGACTGTTGCCCGCCAGGCTTGTCTGTCCATGGGATTCTCCAGGCAAGAATACTGGAGTGGTCACCATGCCCTTCTCCAGGGGATCCTCCTGACCCAGGGGTTGAACCCGGGTCTCCTGTGTTGCAGGCGATTTTTTACCATCTGGGTCACCAGGGGGGCACAGCTGCGCGGTGCAGGCTAAAGCTCTGCAGAAGGCGAGGGCCTTTTCTCTCCTGAGGACTCTCCTGTCCCCCGCAGAGCGGAAAGCCCAGCCCCCCTGGCGCCACAGACGGGCCGCCGTGAGGGGACGTGCTGGCACAGGCTCCAGACGCAGGGCCCACGGGGCGCGAGCCCGGGGCAGCGGGCTCTGGAGAGATGGAAGGACCTTGGAAATACCCTCGGTGGCTCCTGCTGAGGTGGGGACCTCAGGCTGGCTTAGATCCCAGTCCCACACTCATAAGCTGCATCACCCTGTCTCCTTATAGAGGAAGATGGCTGAGTGACCATCGCTGATTCCAGCGTCTGTACCTGGGAAGAGGAGCCGGCGGGAGGGCCAGGAGGCCATGTGTGGGGCGCGGCCCGGGGCTGCAGGCCGGGGTTTGCCAGAGGGCTGGGGAGGTTGCCGCCTGTGAGGTGGCTTCACGGGGTCCCTCAGCCTCCTGGTCTGTGCTCAGAGCAGCCCTGTGCCCTCCTCTGCCCCTTCCTAGGACCGCTTGAGGCGCCAGGACGTCGGCCTGCAGACACACCTGGACCAGCTGGACCGGCAGATCAGCGCGCTGCAGCTGGACGTGCGCAGGGGCCCCGGCGAGGCCGCGGACAGTGACAGCAGGCCCAGCTCAGGTACGCCCGGCCGGCGAGCCCACTGCTGCTCAGGCCCCGGGGTCAGGAGCCACCTCCGCGCCCGACAGCGCGCGTCACAGAAGGATCCGAATGCTTTCCATGCTTGCGTTTAAGTGCGATTGGGAAGAAAGGGGGGCTTCCCAAGGGGCGCTGGTGGTAAAGAACCCGCCTGCCAAAGCAGGAGACCCAAGAGACGCGGGTTTGATCCCTGGGCCGGGAAGATACCCTGGAGGAGGGCACGGCAACCCCCTCCAGTACTTTTGCCTAGAGAATCCCATGGACAGAGGAGCCTGGTGGGCCACAGTCCCTGGGGTCGCAAAGAGTCGGACAGGACTTAGCGACTCAGCGTTCACGGGAAAAAAGAGAGAGTGTGCTGTGTGCACTGTTTCGTTGGGAAAATGCTGCTTTGCGGGGAAGAAGCCGCGTGAGTTTCTCTCCTCTCTCTGGGCCGAGGCACGTTCTGGGCTGTGTTCGGGTGGAGCCGGTGTGGAGGCTCCTGTGTGACATCAGGACGGGTTTTGAGGCCATGGGTTTATGCAGCCTAAGGCAGAACTGCGTCCTCCCCGCGGCCTGTGTGCCTGTGTCGAGCTCGTTCAAGGCCACGCAGCGATGGTTGGCATCGTTCTGACCGACACGGTCCTGGGCACCCGGCTTCCTCTCCAGGTTCCAGGCTCAGACAGCAAGCCCGGGAGACCAGCGTCTCCCCGAGGACAGTGCTCTCTGCCGCGTCTGTCTGTCTGTCTGTTTGCAAGATCCTTCCGCAGCCTGGGCTGTCACGCCTGTAGCAGGGCCGGGCGGGGACCTTCCTGAACGCGGCTCCTTTTCTGATTGACGCCTTAGATGGAGTTTGAGGGGCTCAAGGAGGGAGGGGAAAGGAGGGTCCCACTCCCGGGGCCAGACGCCAGTGGTCACGTGGGGGAGTGAGCCGGTCGCCCCAGAGAGGGTTGAGCAGGTGGTGAGCAGGGGTGTGGGTGAGGGCGGAGGGCCCGCTGACCCCCCAAGAGAGGGAGGAGGCAGCGGGGGTCCTGGGCATCCCCGCCCCGGGCACCCCCGCCCCAAGCCCCACGGGCCCCTCGCACAGGGCTCCCTGGACCACACTGAGCGCCTGTATCCCCCACCAGGCTTCTACGAGCTGAGCGACGGCGGCTCCTGCTCCCTGTCCACCTCCTGCACGTCCGTGTGCAGCGATCCCCTGTCCTGCTCCCTGGGCACCTTGCTGCCCGCCGCCAAGGCCAGGCCCGCCTCGGGGGACTGCCGGCCCCGGTCAGCCGACGAGACCGCCGTGTGTGGGGGGCCCCCGGCCAGCGAGGAGGGGCCAGGTCAGCTGCTGCTGGAGGAGCCCCGGCTGCGGCCGGTGTCCACAGGTGAGGAGAGCCAGGCAGCGGGGCACCCACAGGGCCCGGGAGCCCCACCACCCCGAGGAGGTGGGGTCGGCTCCAAGCTCACATCCCGGTAGGGGCAGGCCCGACCTGCCAAGCACAGAACAGGGAGCCCTGTGCTTGTCGGGGGGCAGGGGTTCCACCCCAACAAGGGTGCCCCAGGGTCTCCATGGGCTTTTGGATGGACGGAGGAATCAAAGGCCCGCTTCTGTTCATCGTAGCAGGGCTGTGGTGATGAAAAGCACATCTTCTTATTTAACACGAGCATCCTTCCATACCCTTCCGCGGCCCACCTGGGACCAGGATGGAACAGAGCTGGGCACGGGCGGACGTGGAGAGAGCTCGGCTCCCCCGCCCCAGCCCGCAGATGGTCCCCACACTCCCCGTCCCTCAGGCGGTCCCAAAAGGGGCAGCACTCGCTCCCGGCGCTGGGCCTGAGCCAGCGGAGGGTGGGCGTGTCTGCAGACGTCTCAGGGACGCTCTGCCCCGTGACCTTGTCCCCGACCCCGCTTCCCGCCGCGTCCTTGGCACCTTTGCCGCACGAGGGCAGAAACTGGGCGTCAGGGTCTCGGCCTCGCCCCCCCGGCTGTGGCTGGAGCGGCCCAGGTGGTGGACGTGCGGAGGCTGCCCACGTGTCCAGACGCCGCGTGTGCGGGGCTGGGGTCGTTCCGCCGCAGCTGGCGGGGGACGCTTCCTGCCCCAGGGCGGCGCCTGCGTCTTCCCTCGTTGACACCTCCCTCTTTTTCTCCTTCCCAGGTGACCTTGAAAGGATCCTGCCGGCCGACATGGGGCTGCAGAAAGCCGGGGCACACCGCGTGGCCGCTCCCTTCCTCTGCCACGGTGTGGACCCCAAGTACCAGTGCGACCTGGTGTCCCGGGGTGGCCGGGAGGTGTATCCCTACCCCAGCCCGCTGCACGCCGTGGCCCTGCAGAGCCCACTGTTCGCTCTGGCCAGGGAGACGCCACCGAGCGAGGGCCTGTCTCTTATACACATCTAGATGTGTATAAGAGACAGGTGTTGGGCCGCCGGCAGGGACGGCCTTGCCCGGCCGGCATCCACACCCTCTGTGGGCACCCCACGCCCCAGCAGCCAACCCGAGGGGGGACGTGGTCCATGTCATGGCCATGCGCACGGGGAGGCTCGTCCAGACGCCCCCCAGCTGGCCTGTGGCCTGTCCCCCGCTCCCTGCTGCCCCACTCGGCCGTCAGCGCTCACTGGCTGGCCGGGCGGAGGCAGATGGCCAAGCGGGCGCATGGACGGACACTGTGCCCACCCCCGCCTGGTCCCCAGTGGGGCTTCCCCCACGGGGCCCCCCAAGACCAAGCCTGTGACGGTCAGGAGGGGGCCCAGTGACAAGACGCCGGGGCCCGGGAGGCCGCAGCTGCAGTGGGGCGCCCTCGGGGTTCCCCGGCCGCCCGCAGAGTCGGGAGGCGCTGCCCAGAGGCCCGCGCTGGCCGCAGAGGCGCCCGGCCGGTCCTGCTCCGAGTCCAGCCTGTACCCCGTGTCCTTCTTCGTGCCCCTGCTGGTGGCGCGGCGGGAGGGTCACCGGGCATCAGCCCAGGCCTTGTTCCCCTGGGAAGCTGCGCCGCTGGGGGCGCCCGGGGGGGCGGCACGGAAGAGGCAGCGCCGGTGGCAGTCCTCAGTGGAGATCTCAGCCCGGGCGTGCCCGGACCCCAGCCTGGGGCCCCACAGACCCGCAGCCCGGAGAGGGGGCGGCCCACGGCCTGTGTGCGCCAGGCCCAGGCCCTCGCCGGCCCGGCAGGTTGCCCGCGTCCGCAGCGCATCGGACGGCTCGGAATGCTCGGCTGAGTGCGCCTCGCTGCTCCTCTCCACCGCGGCCGAAAGCAGCGGGGACGAGGCCAGCGACCACACTGCCAGCCACTTCGGGGATGCGGAGTCCAGCGGCAGCGACTCGGGGGGCGGCGGGCGGCCGGGCCAGCGGGCCCGTGCCAGCTCCAGGCTGGCCCTGCCCCCGGTGCCCAGGCTGTGCCGCGTCAAGGCCTCCAAGGCCCTCAAGAGGAAGATCCGCAGGTTCCAGCCGGCCGCCCTGAAGGTCATGACCATGGTGTAAGGGGCGGGCCCGCCAGCAGAGGGGCCTCGGCCGAGGCCAGCCCAGCCTCGCTCGGGGTTCGGTGTGCGGGCTGCCGTCTGACACTCTGCTTGGTCCCACCCGGAAGCCGCCCCTTGACAGGGGTCCCCTCAGAGGAGCTGCTGGGGTGTCCCTGGGCGCGTTGCCCCTGGGTTAGGCTGTGACTCTGGCACGTCGCCCACGGGGCCCAGTGGACATCTCCAGGACTCCAGGGTTGCAGGCCTGACCTCCCAGGGCCTGTGCCCCGAGCCCGGGACGGGTGCCCCCAGTCCTGTGCGCGTCTGGGGGCGGACGGTGTCCCGATGGCTGCAGCACAGGCTCGAGAAACGGGGTTGGAATACGAGTCCTCGTCAGATGCTCCAGGTGAATAAACACCCGAAATGCCGTTGTCTTTGCAAGTCAGTCTGTCCCCATAGCCTCCCCCGCCAGGGACGTAGCTGGTGGTCCGCAAACCCTCGTCCTTCCCACCGTGAGGACGCCCTCTCACCCCGGGGGGGAGTGCGCTTCATGTGAGTCCACGCCACAGTCTTTCCAACACTCATGTGTTGAGCATAAAAGTGCTTTCGAAAAGAAACCCTTGTGTGTGGTGTTTATTTTTCAAAGGAAATTTCCCTCAGCTTTTCCAGAAGGTGGGATTTTCGGGGAATCTGCTTGCTGAGAGCATCTTCAGTCTGTAGAGCACTTTCCCCTGAATTTTTCCAGGCTGCTTCTGTGGCTTGGAGGCAGAGAGAAGGCCTGGGGGGCAGGGGCGTCCCCACCCCCGGGAAGCCTCAGGGGGTCTGGGCTCCGTCAGCCCCTCCTGGGCTAAATGCACAGATTGGCAGAAACTTTTGAAGGCAGACAAGAAAGCAAGCTGAAATAGTAGATTTTGTACTAGACACTAGATAGTCATGAACAAACAGTCTCAAGAGGCACTCTTTGGAGATTAACATGTTAGAATAAAGAAGGTCACCTGTTCAGACTGGGTGGATTCCAGAGGTGAGGGCAGAACAGAGGGACCGCTTTCTGCACAGCCTCTAAAGCGCCACTGTTTCCAAGGGCCGGGCACAGACCTCGATACCCAGGCCTCCACTGAGTCTGGATAGAATTCCCACGTGGGCCTCATGGAATCCACTTGAAGGGGTCTTCCTAAGCTTTTTCTAAAACTGTGTTGATATTTGGAGGAAGAAGCCAAACCTACTAGTTATGGGGTTTTGGTAAAAGGTTGTGCACGGGACAGGCACTTCCGTGGTGGCTCAGCTGGTAAAGAGTTCGCCTGCTGTGCCGGAGACCCGGGTTCAGTCCCTGGGTCGGGAAGATCCCCTGGAGAAGGGACAGGCTACCCACTCCAGGGTCGATGGACTTGCCTGGTGGCTCAGATGGTAAAGAATCTGCCCGCGATGCGGGAGACCCGGGTTCGATCCCTGGGTCGGGAAGATCCCCCCTGGAGGAGAGCGTACTCTTGCCTGGAGAATCCCATGGACAGAGGAGCCTGGCGGGCTACAGTCCATGGGGTCACGAAGGGTCGGACACGTCCGAGTGGCCACCGCACGGCTCCCAGGGCGTTCTCTTCAATGGTCTAATTCTCATCCATGTGGCCTGAGAGGGGAGGGGTCCCTGAGAAGGTGGGGGTCCTGTGAGAGGACCCAGGGCTGAGAGGCCAGCGCTGCCCCGGTCCGCACAGTGTCCACAGCCTGTGCCCCTCGCTGGGCAGCCTGGAGAAGCGGCCGTGAAGCCCCCTTCACGGGGCGTCCTGCTGTGTGACGTCCTCTCCCGCATCAGGCTGAGCTTCTCCCCGTTCAGGGGCTGCCGTGCCGCGTTTGCGGCCTGCAGACGTCCTCTGTCGTCACCAGGGACTCTGCCCTTGCTTCACAGGGAGCCCCCGGGCTCTGTCTCTGGCTAAGGTCTTGCAGGGTCAGTGCAGGAGGGGTGCAGTGGGCATCCTGACAGCGTTTCTCTTTCTCGGAAGCCAGGCTATTTCCTCATGATTCAGCCTCTGAAGTCAGCCAGACAGGAATGCGTCCCCACCCAGATGATGCCGGGCCTGTCTGAGCAACCAGCGATCAACTGTGCCAAAACCCAGTAAAGTAACCATGTCGACCAACCAACCAGTGATCCAACCATGCCAGTTAACCAGCAAAGTAACCATGCCAACCAACCAGTGATCAACCATGCCAATTAACTGGCAAAGTCACCATACCAACCAACCAGTGATCAACCGTGCCAATTAACCAGCAAAGTAACCATGCCACCCAACCAGCCAGTGATCAACCATGCCAATTAACCGGCAAAGTAACCATGCCAACTGACCAACCAGCGATCAATCATGCCAATTAACTGGCAAAGTCACCATGCCATCCAACCAGCCAGCCATCAACCATGCCAATTAACCGGCAAAGTAACCATGCCAACTGACCAACCAGCCATCAACCGTGCCAGTTAACCAGCAAAGTAACCATGGCGACCGACCAACCAGCCATCAATCATGCCAATTAACCAGCAAAGTAACCATACCAACAAACCAGTGATCAACCGTGCCAATTAACCGGCATAGTCACCATGCTGACCAACCAACCGGTCATCACCCGTGCCAATTAGCCGGCATATTCACCATGCTGACCAACCAACTGGTCATCAACCGTGCCAATTAACCAGCAAAGTAACCATGCCACCCAACCAACCAGCCATCAACCGTGCCAATTAACCGGCAAAGTCACCATGCCGACCGACCAACCAGTGATCCAACCGTGCCAACAGCCTGTCCCCCTGGACAGCCCCAGAGGTCATGGTCGCAGAGGAGGCTACAGCTGGGTAAAGAGCAGATGGAGGGCCAGACAGACAGCAGATCAGACAGACAGACAGACGGCAAGGGTCTCTGGCCCCCGGGAGTGGCACAGGCAGGCTGGCAAGTGCCGTGGGGAGGGCTCTGTGGGAAATAGCTAAAGGCAGAGAATCAAAGTTGAGAACATCGGTAGCAGAAGGCAGAGCCTGCCTCCAGCCCAGAGGCGCCAGAAACTCAGAGAAGAAAGATGCTCAGGGAAGGCAGAAGGTCGAGGGCAGAGTGTGCAGAAGCAGATTAACTGAGACATTCCATTTACTTGCCTGAATAACGTGTTTTTAGCATGTTTTTCCTCTGAACAGATATGGTCATAACTGCTCAGGACGAAGGGAGGGCGAAGCAGGCAGCTGCCCCGGGCTGAAGTGGCCGGTGACGGGGAGGGCCGGGGGCTACTCGGCGACGGGGCCCTTCCAGTGCATTTGAAGGTGGGTGAGCTGTTTCCCCATCCCTGAACCCCCAAAAACAGAGAGATTTACTCTCTGACTTTTGAGATCATTAGGAAGCATTTGTAATTTCCAGCATAACTGAAATACAAATATTTTAGCAAGAAAGTGAATCTATAAAGGATAAACTAGGTCTTTAAGTATCAAAGTCAAACTAAGATAGAAATTAAACAGATAAGAATAGCTAATTCATAAAAATTAGAAAAAATGTGTAATTGTATCAGAGAAGATACCTCAGCCATTTTATCAAACCGCCTTGTTTGATTTAAGGAGAGAGAAGCTTTTTCTCCTATTACCGCCTGAATGTGCTTGTCCCGGGTTCCTGCGCTGACGCCCTGACCTCCCGTGGGATGGCATTAGAGGGGCTCCTGGGGATGGACTGGAAGAGATGAGTCCTGAGGGGGGGTCCCGGGGGGACTGCCCACGTGGGAAGAGCTCACACGGGCGGTGCCCCTACAATCCAGAATAAACCCAATTCCACAAGCAGCACCATCTCAGAATCCCTGTAGTTTAAACCCCAAGAGGGGGTGGCTCCACACCCACAGCCTGTCAGCACTCACAGAGCGGGAGGGGGAAGAGCCGAGAGAGCAGAGGGCTGCAGCGGGGAGAGACTCGCCCCTGCATACATCTCGTACAACCAGGGGGCAGCTGGGCGACCACCCAGAGCCTGCCTTCACCGCTCCCTGCACTCAGGCCCGTTCACCGAGCCCCTGCTGTTTACAGGAACCGCACCAGCTGCTGGGGCTACGGAAACCCAGGGCGCCGGGTGTGGGGAAGCTTTGTCCACTTGGAGGAAATACCCAACCAGCAAGGGCGGCCTGCTGCCGCAGCTGTTCAGCACCTCAGCCGTGCCCGACGCTGCGACCCTACGGGCAGCAGCACGCCAGCTTCCCTGTCCCGCACTCTCTCCCCGAGCCTGCTCAAACTCATGTCCATCCAATCGGTGACGCCATCCAACCACCTCATCCTCTGCCGTCCCCTTCTCCTCCTGCCCTCAATCTTTCCCAGCATCAGGGTCTTTTCCAGTGAGTCAGCTCTTAGCATCAGGTGGCCAAAGGATTGGAGCTTCAGCTTCAGCATCCGTCTTTGCAGTGAGTAGTCAGGACTGATTTCCTTTAGGATTGACTGGTTGGATCTCCTAGCAGTCCAAGGGACTCTCAAGAATCTTCTTAAGGACGACCTAGCAGCCCCTGAAGAGGTCAATGCCAGGCACCGGGGCCCAAAGGAACAGTGTTTGGACCCCACGTGGGCAGCAGTTAGAGGTTTAGCTGGGAGGAGTGGAAGCTGTGCTGGGCTGAGGGGTGAGGGAAACAGGGAGATGGGGGCGGTGGGGAGTGGCCCACAGCCGAGCAGGCCTGCGGAGCTGGGGTGGGAGGGAGGCTGAGTGGGTCCAGCGGGGTGCTCCCAGAGAGTCCAGATCTCGTCCTGGACATGGGAGTCCTCGAGGCGTGGGAGTAAGAGAAGACCACCCCAGGCGGGGCCTGTCCACACAGGGCTGCTGAAGCCAGGGGTCAGCCACCGTCAGAACCAGCGTCAACAGCATCTGGCAGAGCCTGGGCAGACGGGTGGGGGAGCTTCCTGTGGGAAGAGGGCAGGAGTGCTGGAGGCCGAGGGGGCGCTGCAGGGGTCAGCAGAAGTGGGGGTCCCGTGAGCCTGGGAGGGTCCTCCGGTTGGCCCTGAGCTGGGAGCAGGACAAGAAGTGGGCAGCTGTCCACCCCAGGTCAGTCCTGCCGGGTCGGGGCGGCCCCTCACAGCCCCGGCAGCCCCACTGTGGACGGTCACCACAGATGGCGACCCGACGTCCTGCAGGCCTGCCTCGGGCTGCTTCCTGGGATGTTTGCTGCAGATGAGCAGGAGGGGGGTCTTCCTGGCAGGTGGGCACTGACTGAGCCTCCAGCTCCGTGTTCACGGGAGGTCTGGCTGCTGACCGGTGTGGATTCAGGCTCAGACGCCGGGAGAACTTGCTAGGCTTGTGTCTGGAGAGGCCTGTCAGGAGGTCTGTCCCTGTCGAGGCGGGAGGTGCGGAGGAGGGGTGTGCTTGAGGCCAGACATGCAGCTCACGGCCATTCTGTGGTTTGGGGGCGCGGTCCCCTGCAGAAGACACCCCCGAGCAGTAGTGACTCAGGCTCCAAAGGAGACTGAAGCATTTTCGCAACGTCATTCCCTTACCCCAGTAAGAAGTGAGAATTTTCCCTGAAACAAGGATACGGTCTTATCTCTAAGAAGAACATCCCTATAGAAACAAGAACTCCTGACCAGTATTTTTATTACCATGTTTCCATTTTATTTTCCTTTTATTATTTCATTTCCTTTTATTGTTCATTCCATTTTATTTCCCTTTTTATGTTTCTCTCAGCCATGATCTAACCAAGGATAAAGCCCCCAGCAAACGAAGCAGCAAGTCATTAGCCCACATGCACTTTGACTTCATTTTCCTTAATCGTCTTCCTCCTTCTCCGTGCTGGTCCCATCAGACACCACTGGACGGGTTTTCACACCACCGGCCAGATGACACACACAGCCTGGAGTCTCAGATCGGTCTCTGTGACACTCACCACTTCCTGGGGGCCCGGTGTGGTGGGGACAGCCGTGGTGTGGGTCGGGGCCTCCCTGCGGCCTGCCCGCCAGCAGGCTTGTCCCCGCTGCACGGGCTGGTTGCGTCTCCTACGGAGAGGGGAGAGGAGCCTGGAGGCCGGCTCAGCTGGGCTGCTGGACCACAGGGAGGAAGCCGCTTCCTCGGCCACCCCCCAACCGAGGAAAGTCCGTAGGCTGTCTGCGACGGAAAAAGTCATTTCCAATCCCCAGGGACACCGAACAGACTGCATCGGGGGTTGTTGAAGCACTGAGTGCTCGGCTGATGCGCGGAGGCCAAGCGAGGGTTTCCGCCCCAGCTTGAGTGGGTCTGTTACCTCCAGATGCCCCGGGGGTTCCCACTGCGATCATCTTGGCAAGCACTTCGGACGGTGGCTCTCTGAGCCACATCTAGAGGACAGCTTGTCATCAGCTGGAAAGCGTGAGCTCCCTGCCATTTGCTCGGCACCTGTATGGTCCTAACAGTCCTGAAGAGCTCACCTTCCCCTCCTCGACAACACCCGGAGTTCACATGTCTCCAGACTGTCTCCCTGGGTCTCCGAGATCAAGCCTTGGAGCGGAGTAGCACGGCGGCAGCTTCCTCCAGAGCAGGTTGGTGTTTGATGACCAGAAAAGCTGCTGAGAAATCGTCTAACACAGAGTCTCGCTTTGGGGCGTTTACAAGGACGGCCTCAGAGCCGGCAGACAGCGAACACCCCCTGGGCTGCCATGTACGTCCTCGGGCTGACGGGTTCCAGACGCAGCTCCCTAAGGACACCGTCCAAACCTCTGAGCCTGGGATGACCAGCCATGGTGATTTGCTCGATTCTAAACCAACACTTGTTTCATCTGACTCTGTTTCGGATCCTGAGACTCACTCCAAGCTGTGACTTTCGGTTCAGTCGCCCAGGCATGTCTGACTCTTTGCAACCCCGTGGACTGCAACACGCCAGGCCTCCCTGTCCATCACCAACTCCTGGAGTTCACTCAAACTCATGTCCATCGAGTTGGTGATGCCATCAGGGAGGGAGAATAATTCCTGGAGTTGAATTTCATTTAATTGTTTTCCTATTTATCTTATTTGCTGTCAAATATCTTTTCATTTTGTCAAACTGTGGGAAGCAGTGGAGTTGTTAGGATGCAGAGAGGGGCGGGTCCACAGAGTCTCTTGTGTTTAAAACTGCTGCTCAGGAGCTCTTGTAAGTTCACTCATAAAAGACCGGAGATGGTCAGGGAAAACAACAGAAAATAAAAGAGAGTTAACTTCTCTGTGCACTTACCTCCATCAAGAATCACGCGGAGGCTGTGGAGACCCAAACCGGCCCCTGGATTAGCCGGGAAGTGGATGATATCAGAAGCCCGCTTAGGGTGAAGATTGTGCTTTTACATATAATTTAGGGAAAATAGTTTATCAGAGGATTATTAGGAGCCTATAGCTGAGAGGAAGTCAGCTCTCTGGGTTGAGAGAGGTATTAATTAACTCAGACTCACAGCATACTTGGCAATGACTGGGGTGTATTATTTGCTATTTATCTTTAACAAGTACCCACGGTTAATGATTAATGCTCACTTAGCACCTTTCACATGTCGTCTCCCCAGGGTCTCCCTGCGTTGCTCAGGACAAAGGTGTGAGGCAGACAAGGCGGATGCTTACCCCGAAACCACACGTGAAAGCTGGGGGGCCTAAAGCAAACGCACGGGTGGGTACTTGGGTCACCCCATCTATCGGGGGCGTCTTGCCCAAGGTCAGGCCGTGGCCCCCAGGAGAGGTCTGCAGGCCCACCAGGCTTTCACTAACCGTATAAAGTTAGTGTGCATTCCTTTTTCATTTTAAAGTAAGCTTTTCTAATATCTCACAATTTTTGAGTGATTTTTGGAAATATCTTATTTTTGGATAAAGGAAACATTCTCTTCTGACTTGTACACACAGATGATACTGAAAATAGTGTGAAGTTTGAATATTTTTGAGACAACCATGCTCTTTCCTCCTTTAATCTGTTAATAAAATGAGCTGCATTAAGGAAACGTTAACCCAGCTGTGCGTGGAATGAACAATACTGGCTGTGAAGGTTTTGTTCCCACTCGTAAGTCACTGTATTGTGGAAAGTTTTGAACGTACGCAGAAGTAGAAAGCAGGACTTTCCAAATGCCTAGCGCGTGGTTTCACACGAGGCTTTTCATCTTGTTGCTGTTAGTCAGTCTGTCGTGTCCAGCTCTTTGTGACCCCGTGGGCTGCAGCCCGCCAGGCTCCTCTGTCCTGGGATTTCCCAGGCAAGAACACTGGAACGGGCTGCCATTTCCTGCTCCAGGGGATCTTCCCGACCCAGGGATCGAACCCGGGTCTCCAGCACTGCAGGCGGATTCTTTACCATCTGAGCAACCAGGGAAGCCCCTGTTTGCATCTTAGCCCACCTTACTCCCACCACTCATGTTTTTGCCAAGTCCAGACATGAAATTCTTATATGGGCTCTTTGAGTGCATTGCTGCAATCAATCTGCTAACATTCTGCATCTTCTGCTCATAGGTGAGACTGGCCTATAAAATCCCTTTCTGTGCTCTGCCGGCCTGATTATCACAACAAAGCTCTCCCAGGCCCTGCACTGCTCCCTGGAGGGCTCCATCTCTCGGATGTCAGAGAGCAGTCTTTGAAAACCAAGAGCCCCTTGTTCGCAGATCACGCAGGTGGGCCCGCCGTGTTTAATCACGGGGGTGTGGCGGGGAGGGGGCGCTTTTCAGAGCTTCTCCGTTTTCTTTCGCTTGTCAGTCATGTCGTTTTCTACTGCCTCTAGAGTCAGCTTGTAAACGTATACAAGGAAATTTTCCCTTTCATCCAAGTTTTTAAGCTTAGCCACAGACTTGCTCACAGTTTTCCCGTAAGATTTAAACATGGTGACTGCTCACGTGGCTCTACTTTTTCATTTGCATCATCGCTCATTTCTGTTTTCCCTGGTTTTTGTCCTTGTGTGGTCTTGCCAGAGGCCTAGCAATGTTATTCTGTTTACCCAAAAGAAATTGTTTTTGGTCTTTTGAAGTTTTCTTGTCTGGTGGACTTTGCCAGAAGTGGACCCGTGGAACCCAGGTTTCAGAAGACCCCGCCTCACGTGTGCGGTGCTCTGGACATCGCTTCCTGTCCTGTTTCCTTAACTTCTGCTCCCATTTCATCACCCCCTCCTCTCTGTTTTTCTTAGGGTTGAATCTGTGCTCAGCTAAGGCTCAGCCTCACTCTGCGTTAGCTAAATCCTGCAGCTCTGAGAAGCCATGCGTTCCCGGTACCAGTGGGAAATGTTTTTCGTTTCCATTATTCCTTCTTCTCTGACCTGTGATTTACTCAGATGGCCTTTAAAACCTCACAAGCAGCAGCGGTCTTGCCGGTTGCCTGGGCGCTCTTCGTCTCTCGGTATCGTGAGCTCTGAGAGCCAGCCTCGCCTTCGAGGCGTCTTCTGTTTCGTCGCTTCTGGTTCCCGCTTGTGGAGGCGGCTGTGTGGCCTCTTGGGCCAGCTTTTGGAGACCTACCAGGAGTTGTCTGGAGCAGGGTTCACCCGCGTCCACTAACAGTGAGTCCCTGAAGCAGGCATGATGACAAGCCCCGTGACTGTGGACTGGCGAGTTCCCCATCTGCTGGCACACTGAGGCCTGTCCTGCGAGGCCTCTGCCCCAGAGCACTTTATTTTCCTGGAGAATGGTTCCTTTCATCACTGCGCTAGAGGCTGATGTCGCTGATAATGCCTCCCTCTTGGAAGTCTGTTCAGCCTGCCGCATGTCACAGCCCCCTTTCTCTGTGCTTTGTGCTTCCTGACAGATCTATTTACACGTTTACTTTCAACCCGTCTGTGATGCTCTTTAACACAGGTTCCGTCCCTCCTATTTTAATGGCTGATTAAGTCCATTGACGATTATTGAGTTTATTTGAATTTGTTTTCAATATTTTATTTTGTGTTTTCTAATTGCAGTGTTTTTTCTTTGCTTTATGATGGCTTGATTATTATACTTTTTTTTTTCATTCTACGAGTTGGAAAAGGTGTGCTTGTTAAAAGGTAACCTCTCCTGTGTCAGTGTTAGTGTTCACATTCTGCCCTGCATGCATGCATGCCCAGTTGCCCAGTCATGTCCGACTCATGGCGACCCCATGGACTGTAGCCCACCAGGCGCCTCTGTCCTTGGGATTATCCAGGCAAGAGCACTGCAGTGGGTTGCCGTTTATATTCTGGTGTACACTCTTGTTTAAGAAAGTTTAAATTTAACAACTATTTCTCTCCTCTTATATGATGCAAACACCACAGACTGCTTGGGCCCACTCACGCCTCTTCCGAGCCTCCCTGCGCTTGCTCACCGCACGTCAGCTCCATCTCGTTTAAGTCTCCCCGTCAGAAGGTGCCGATGCTTTCATGTGGTTCAGCCTCACTGCGTTTACAACATATTTGACCAACATTGCTTCTTGCGCTCTCTCTTCCCTTCTGGCTTCATCTCTCTCCATCCCAGTGAACACCTTTCAGAAGCCCTTTCCAGGGAGGGGTCACGACCTCACTCTTGGTTTGGCTGAAATTATCTTCAGTTCACTCTCAGCCTCAAACGATGACTCGGCCGATGCAGACTTGCTGATGGGCTGCACTGGCCCCTTCCGCATTCACGCCATCACGTCACGGCCTCCCGGTCTCCACAGTCACAGTTTCTTCACTTTGAGATGGGTGTGACTGCATCCTATAGTGAAGCATCTTCTAATTGTATAAAGTGAAAATGCTCCTTCTAAATGAGGCTGCCTTAGAGTTCATGACACAGTGTCACTGATGGACTCTGTGGCTCATCCATTTTCCTTGTCACTAGTGGGAAAGAATCCACCTGCCAGTGCAGGAGATGCAAGAGACGTGGGTTCCATCCCTGGGTCGGGAAGATCCCCTGGAGTAGGAAATGGCGACCCACTCCAGTACTCTTGCCTGGAGAATCCCGTGGGCAGAGGACCGTGGTGGGCTGCAGTCCACGGGGTCACAGAGAGTCAGACACGACTGAGCAACTGAGCATGCAAGAAGGAAATACGCTAAGAGAAACAAGACCTCTGGAGCGAATTATTACCGCCACCTGGGAACCTGTGCACCTGGGAACCTGTGCTCCTGGGAACCTGTGCACCTGGGAACCTGTGCACCTGGGAACCTGTGCATCTGGGAACCTGTGTGCCTGGGAACCTGTGCACCTTCCTATATACCCACCGTGGGCCCCCCTGTGTGACCACCTAGGTATCTACCCAGACATCCACCAGTGCCTGCACCCGTGTGTCCATCTGCCTTTTTTAGAAACGGAAGCCTGGCGCTGCTTGACTTGAGGCCCCCTGCAGTCAGACAGCCCGAGCCCCGGCTCACAGCTCAGCATCAGGAGCCGCCCACACTGCCGCCATGCTGTTCCAGGGAGGTGGCGTTTGGGGCCACAAGGAAGGTGGGAGCTGAGAGTCTGCGGCACTGATGGGAGCCCCAGCAGGCAGGTGGGCAACAGGTGTGTGTGCACAGGTGAGTGTGTACAGGTGTGTGCTCATGAGTGTGTGTGCATGGGGGAATGTGTACAGGTGTGTGCACACATGCGTGTGTGGGTGTGTGTGCATGGGTGAGTGTGTGTGCATGGGGGAATGTGTACAGGTGTTGCACACATGTGTGTGTGGGTGTGTGTGCATGGGTGTGTGTACAGGTGTGTGCTCACGAGTGTGTGTGTGTATGCGTGTGTGTTCAGACACCTTCCCGCCCTGCTAGGTGGAGGTCACAGCTGAGAAAGCCCCTCCCTCAGTGGCCCCTCCTGCCCCCCCGCCACCCACACCAAGTCACCCCTTGGTCCATTTGTGCTGAACCTCAGGGCTGGGCTGTGGGGCCGGGGGACCTCTGGCCGCGTCTGTGCCCAGGCCGGGCGGCCTCTCTGGGCCTCAGGCTGTAGGAAGGGGTGTCCCTCCTCTGTCGGGGGCTGATATGGGGCCAGAGGGGAAGCAGCGAATGTCTCCACCTTCAGGTACGGCTGACTCTGTGGAGGCAGGGTGATGCTGCATGGGGGCAGGGGATGGACAGAGCACCCGGGTCCTGGTGGGGACTGCATGTGGCCTGGCCGGTGATGGCCCTGAGCCGCCAGCCCCCGCTGATCCTCAACCTGCCCCACGGGCCACCCCATGGACCGGCCCACAGACCGACCCACGCGGCTGCAGAAGCGAGTTCTGCTGAGCTCAGTGCTCGATGCTGGCCATGCCATCTGTGCGGTAGGACTACTATTCCTGCAGGAAACTTCTTGTTTCCATGGCTCCTTCTTTTAAAATGGTAACACGTCAATGTGCTCTTCTCCCCCAAACACCCTCTAATCCCAGCGCCGCCCTCGTCCAGAGGCCTTGCTTCCAGCTCCTGAAGCAGAACCTGCACTTACTGCGGGACCATGGGATTGAGAGTCAGGCTCTGTTAAGAAGGAAACGTGACCCCTCGCTTCCAGAAGTCTAGGGAGGAAGGGGCCAGAATGCAGGGCACACGTGTAGCCCTACCCACTGGGGATGGTGGGGGTCTAGCTGCTGAAAGAGCTCTGAGTCGTCACTGACCCCTTTGTATGATTGAAAAGCAGTTTTCTAGAAGCAGAAATGGAAGGAGAGGGCAGTCAGCCCCACACAGGGACGAAAGGAAGCTGGACACGGGGAGGGGACGCTGCCTGGCGCTGTGTGGCTTTGGGGAGGTCGCTTAACCTCTCAGAGGCTCAATTTCTGGCTCAGGGAATGACGATGCTGGTCACCTTGGTACAACTTTCAGAAGCGGTTTTGCGCCCCCGCTGCACCTGTCCCACAGCAGAGGGTAGGGCGCTGTCGCCAAGCCTGGTCTTTTCAGAACCCCCTGTAAGTTTCCTGGTCTGAATTTATGTTTGCCTAATGTTTACTAAAACAACAAGATACTCGCAAGTTGGTTCACCCTCCAAAAGAAACAGCATTTCCAGTATTGAGTCAAAGGTACCGACAAGGTTTGAAAAATTCCACACTGGCCGTCTACATCAGATAACCCGAACAGGCTTCTTTTGAAGTGGAAAGCCCTGTTCTGCGCGCGTGGTTTCTCCCGGGCGGGGTGTTGATTGTCCGCAGGCAGCGCAGGGGCCCGGGAGGCGTCTGTCCTGCTTTTACAATCAGTGCAGGAAGCTTTTGAAGGGGCAGAGATGCCTCTGAGGGTTTATCTCTGGGGCCCAGTTGGGTCCCATCTGGTTGTTTTCAGAGCTGGCTGGAAAGCGGTCTTTCCAGATACAGCACGCGGAGTCAGGGTGCACCCACGGCTCCCACTTTCTGATGAATCCCAGATGGTCAGGAGCACAGCTCTCCTCCCCGGGGAGATCACCGAGAGAAAGGACTTCAGACTTCTCACACCAGCCCCAATCTGCCGCAGACCTGCACGTCCCCTCAGCCCCACCGCCGCTGGGCGCCAGTGGGCGGGGGTCGACACTAGTCCGTGTGGGGACCGAGGGGCCGCGAGCAGGACAGCCCCTGCCGGGGACCCAGGACTCTGAAGGGGAGGCGGGGTGGTGTGCACCCTGGGCCGGTTGGAGTGGGTCTCTGGACCCTTCCCCCTCCGGGGGCCCGGCTGCCCTCCCCCGGGGGGAGTGCTCTCCCTCCATCTGAGGACAGCTGTAGCCTGGTTCTCAGCCTTCTTTCTCCACAGAGTGCAAACGTGGGCGAAAGTGGACTGCCGGGTGGGAGTGAAGGACCCCGCCCGAGCCCGTGGGGAGCTCCCCCACCACGGCGCCATCGGAGAGAGGCAGCCCCTCGGCTGGGCGGGGGCAGAGTCCGCCTCAACCCCAAGCCTCACCCCCACGGTCCCCAGGCTCACCCTTCCCGGGGAGTGGCTGCCACTGCCTGGGTACGTCCTCTGGTAGGGGTGGGCGCTCCTGGTCCTCTGCACGGTCAACTGGACCTCAGAGACCCTCAGGACCAGGGCCAGCCCCTCCCACACCTGGAGAACCTTCTGGAGGGGAAGCCTGGAGGAGCAGCAGCCTCTGCTCCAGGGGTGGACGCCGCTGCTTCACACACACGCACGTCCAGCCCATGATGGCCTCCCTCCAAGGACGGTTGTCTCACATGCACGAGAACTGAGTCCATGCTGAGCATCTCTGCAGGAGACCCATGAAGTCTGGAGGTTTAGGAAATTCTTCATCCACGGGCAGGTCGAGATGTTCACTCCCTGCCTCTGGGGGTCCCCTTCTTGCCAGATCTGTGTGGACAGTGGGTTCAGGGGGAGCCCACCTTCCCTTTTCTGAGCGTCCATCATCTTCCCCCTTCCCCAAGGACCACAGTTGGAGGGGTCTTGATGTGCTGGTCCATCCACCACCAGGAGAGCAAGAGGCTGGACGTCTGGCCCGGTCATGTCTAGTGAGACAGAGGCCTGAGCAAGTGGCCCAATGCCAGACAGGCCGGGACAGAGGCGTTCTGCTGGGTCGCCTTTGAGTAGTGGGGCCTGATGAAAGAAAAAAAACTTATCAAAATGAAAATCAGCAAACATTTTAGCCAAAGATATGAGATAAGCTTCCCTGGTGGCTCAGAGGTTAAAGCATCTGCCTCTAATGCGGGAGACCCGGGTTCGATCCCTGGGTCGGGAAGATCCCCTGGAGAAGGAAATGGCAATCCACTCCAGTATTCTTGCCTGGAGAATCCCACGGACGGAGAAGCCTAGTAGGTTACAGTCCACGGGGTCGCAAAGAGTCGGACACGACTGAGCGACTGAACTGAACTGATGAGATACTAGGGCTTCCCTGGTGGCGCAGACGGTAAAGCGTCTGTCTGCAATGTGGGAGACCCGGGTTAGACCCCTGGGTCGGGAAGATTCCCTGGAGAAGGAAATGGCAACCCGCCCCAGTACTCCTGCCTGGAAAATCCCATGGACGGAGGAGCCTGGTGCAGGCTACTGTCCCTGGGGTCGCAAAGAGTCCGGCATGACTGAGCGACTTCACTTTCACTTTCTATGAAATATTAGACGTGTAAATCAATAAGACGGAAACCAATGAAAGGTGGGCAGGTGCTGGGTGGAGGACCCCGCGGGACAGAGAGGAAGCCCGAGAAGACAAGGCGTGAACGTGCAGAGTGGAGGCTGCCCTGCTCACACCGCGCTGAGCAGGCCGGTCATACCACACCTCTGTTCTGTAAACATCTTCTCTTTAAGAGGCTCCAGGTACTGCCAACCTGGGTCCTCCTCCCATTCTGAAAGCAAAGTTAATGGTCAGCTTTTAAGCTTTTATAGGACATTACGTGAGACAAAGCTCTGGAGATAGTTCTGGTACTCAAAAATAGAGGAAAACTGGGGTGAATAATTGAATTTCTTTAAAACTAAGGTTCCCACTAGATTTATTTTTTTGTAATCCAAAAGATATAGATGAACCCCAATGGCATAACCTTCAAAATTGGGGTTCCATGATATCGTGACAGACAAGGACTGAGACAAGTCTCTAAATCTCTGCCGTGTGGACACAGGACGGCCAGTGTCCTTGACCATGACCCCCTCACGTCCCGTCACGTCCCCTTATCCATTCTCGCCCCCCGGCGGCTCTGGGAGATGAAGGAGCATGTCCAATTGCTCCTCCCCGGGGTCACCTCTGGTCTGATCACAGTCACAGAGGACAAGAGGGGGCTGGGCACCCCAGGATGGAGTTTGGAATGTAGGGGCCCCAGAATGGGGTCAGCAGGGCAAGCCGCTTGACCTTGGAGGCCCCACGACTGCCCTCGGAAGCCCTGACCCAGGCGTCCGGGACAGGCCAGGCGGGTCCCCAGCCTACGGGCTGCCACAGCCCTGGGCCTCTGTCGGGAAGGGAAGGCCACTCTGGAACCACGGGCCCTCTTCCAGTGGAGGTGAGCCTGGATGCCGTGGGCAGCAAGCGGCCTGCAGGGACGACGCTGCCACCCCCCTGGGCTGGGGGACGCGCGAGCTGCCAGCCACATGGGTGCCCCTCCCTGTCCCACGCCCCCGGTGTCCCCGGAGAAGACTCTGTCTCTCAGCCTCAGTTTCCGCTGCTGTGAGATGCCCCTGGCAGTGCCCGACAGGGGTGAGTCTAGGAGGGGAGGACGGGGCCCGGCATGCCGCTCCCCCCCCGCCTCACGTCTTCCTGCTCGGGGCTGGGGGGCTCGGCCGACAGGAGGCCCCGCCGCTCCGTCCTGCCCAGGCCCTTGGGCGTCGGGGCTGTGACGCCAGGCAGGAGACGGGCCCACTCCCAACTGACGGGCCCACTCGGCTGACGGCATCCTCATCTCCCGGTCCTGTCTCTGCACCAACAGGCAAGGTTCCGCCCCACCAGCCGGCCGGGAGCCCAGCCCCGCAGCCCCAGCTCAGCGCGCATCCACGACAGGACACGAGCCAGCATGGGGGCTTGGGGCTTCCTCGCTGGGAGGAGTGGAAGCAGCCTGATCACACTGCACAGAAAAGCAGGCTCCGCACTCAGCCAGCCGCCACCCTCTGCAGGCTGTCAGCCTGGACTGCAGACCGCCGTCCCGCCTCACCGCTCCGCTGCCATCGTCGCCGGGGCCGTCAGGGTCACTGAGATGGACCCTCTCCTGAGTGTCAGCACTGGTACAACCCAGCTGGGGCAGGTCTGGGGCTCAGCGGCTGGAAGCCCCCCAAACAGGACGCTGTGACATGTCCGTCCAGAAGGCCTCGGGCAGGGTGGCCTCGGCCCAGGCCCCTGGGCTCAGCGTTCCACCGCCTGCTTGCAGAGACACACGCGGAGATCAGGACTTCTACATTAAACAGTCGATCACACAGGGTTCGTTAAAGATTAAACCATTCCCAGGAGGAGAACCATCCACAGCAGAGCCCGGGCCAGGGCAGCCGTCCGCCCACCCCATGAGGACTCCAGGGAGGAGGTGGCAGGAGCTCCCTTGTTGGGCTGAGAACTGCTTCTGCCCCGCGAGGCACCAGCGACCAGGGCTGGGGGCATGGGGTGGACGCGGCCCCTGCTCCTGGACTGGGGCTCCCAGGGGCACCCCAGGCTGGCACCCACGGGAGAGGGGAAGGTCTCGGGGACCCTGTGCTGGAAGGGGCCGCCCCCACGAGTGCTGGCTCTGCCCAGGGGGGTTCCTCCCAGTGCTGGGGCCAGGGGGCTCAGCCAACATAGCCAGCGGCCTGGGACGGGGTGCGTCCTGGGGGGCCCCAAAACTGTGCCTTCTCCCTCTGGATTCCCACAGACAGCTGGAGTGAAAGCAAAGTTTCAAGAGCACATACATGCTAAAGGACACCCAGAGGACGGGAAACGGGACCCCACAGCACCTGCCCCCCACCCAGCCAGGGCCAAGGCCTGGGAACACGGCCAGCCCTGAGGAGGCCCCACCGGCCAGGACTGAGGCCTGAGGACACGGCCAGCCTAGGGGAGGCCCCACCAGCCAGGACCGAGGCCTGGGGACACGGCTACTCTGAGGAGCCCCCGCCAGCCAGGACTGAGGCCTGGGGACACAGCTAGCCTAGAGGAGGCCCCACCGGCCAGGACCGAGGCCTGGGGACACGGCTGCCCTGAGGAGCAGCCTGTTGGGACCCCTGCCCACGGTCCCCTGTCCCTACTCAGGGCATCAAAAAGAAAGCTCCTGTTGGTCTTTTTCTGGAGCAGAAAAGCAGCTTAAATGGTGAACATCAGCCTGGACTGGGCCGCTAGGAGGAGCAGCAGTGGGGCTTCCTTTCCAGAAGCCGGAGACGGGCCCCCAGAGCCCTGGCGGGCCCCCGCGCCAGCCCATCCACCGGCCGGCAGCAGCTCGCGCACAGCAAGGGGAGGAGGCTCGTGAGTCTGGGTGAAAAGGCGAACAAACACAGAAAGCGTGCAAATGGCACGCAGCCTGTTTATCAGTTACACTCAAGTCCCCGAAGAAAAAAGACACGATTGCAGTAATGTCTAAACTGCTGTTTTATAAATAAGGGATTTGGCAGAAATAGCTTCCTTCTCTTAAGCCTCTGCTCAGACTTGCTGACGTGACAGAAAAGCCTAGAGTGGAGACCGATCGGATGCTGTTTAACGGGTCGCAGCTCTCACGGAATTTCAGCACAAAATTGCTCATCACCACGTTCCATTTGGCGTGCAATGCCACTTGCATCTCATGCATGGCTTTAAGGTAAATTAGGATAAATTAAGCTCTGTGTGTAGGGAGGGTTTCACACATCTCTTTCCTCTTAAAAAATATGTCTAATAAAATATGGAATTTTGGTGCTAAAAAGATAGTAGAAGGCCCTGTGTCTCGCGCGCTCCCGGGCTGAGTGCTGGCTCTGCTCCAGCAGTTGAGGAGTTAGCCTGCTCTGGGAGAGGAGGCGCTTCCAGCCTAAGTGCACAGGTGCTTTGTGGTTTGATCTCTTATCAGCTGCCCTCGGGCGGAAGAGAGATGAACTAGCTGGTTTCTGTGGCTTTTAAGCTGAGACGACTGTGAAAATTCTCCAGAAAGGCCAAGTAGGGTGTCGATGGTAATTGGCTGAGCTGGCAGGGAAAGGGGCTTTCCAGCTTCTGTAAGGGAGCAGAGGACAGTTTCGGCTTTTAGAATAGTGCCTTTGTAGGGCGACTGAGGCTTGCAGATCCCATCCCGTGTTCCGGCACTGTCTCTGCATCAGGGACTGCCCCCCTCCCCCCGCCAGCAGGGACCAGGCGCCTGGCCCACAGGAAGCCTCACTCGGCTTCTCGCTGGGGCTTCACGGTGGCTGGTCTGCTCTCAGTCTAGAGGCATCTGCATTTTCCGAGGGTGCTTGGGGCGGGGTGTGTTCGGGACAGAGAGCGTCCCGGTCTGGGCTGTAGGACGGTTTTCTCTCTGCGGCAGAAATGGTGGTGCTGGTTGAACAGCCAGCTCTTCCACGTTGGTGGGTCCCCGCGGTCTCCCCTCTTCTGCGCACAGCCGAGCGCTGTGCCTTCTGGACCCTGCGCTGGTCCCCACGGAGGGACCCGGGCCATCGACACCAGGGCCCTCTTCACTTGAGTGCTGTCTCCCAGGCTCTTTGAGTCCGTGCGCTCTCTGGGCCATGGACGTGTGGTCCCCCAGCTTCCCAACAGGAAATGTTTATGTAACACACCGGGGCATGGTGGGGGGGGTGGGGCGAAGGGGGGGGGGGTCACATTG
>SJYT01058425.1:405439-419509 GCA_006410635.1 Cephalophus harveyi | reverse complement strand
GGGGGATGGGGGGGGGGGTGGGGGGAAGGGTGGGGTCGTCACATGTCAGAGGTCCCCATCCCTGACGGAGCTTCCGGAGAACCGTAACCACACTGACCCACAGAGTCTGGGTGATTGAACTCGAGAATGTTGAAGGACGTACTTTTTATTTAAAATTCTCTGAACGTCCCTGGTGGTGCAGGGGACTCTGCACTTCCAGTGCCAGGGGCCCAGGTTCAATCCCTGGGGACAGAGCTCGATTCCAAAGGCACCTAAGACCCAGGGCAGCCGGATAAAGAAACAGAGGTTTCAAAGTAATGCATTCTCATTTCCTCACTTTGGCAGTTTTAAAGGACCCTGTGTCTTTTCTTATCAACGTGATTTTGGCTTCTCTATAACTTAACATCCAACACTGGATAAATAGTCAAGGAAATATGTTCACCAACGTATCGGAGTATTTGCAAATCTAAGGATCTCGAAGAAACACCAGGACAACAAGAGTGGGACAGATGGCGGATTTACAGTTAACTGTGACCATATCTCGGAGAAGGAAATGGCACCCCACTCCAGCGTTCTTGCCTGGAGAATCCCAGGGACGGGGGAGCCTGGTGGGCGTCCATCTATGGGGTCGCACAGAGTCGGACACGACTGATGCGACTCAGCAGCAGCAGCAGCAGTGACCACATCTGAGGAGAAACCTTCGCCAGGGACAGGGAGAGAGACAAACAGCTGCGAAAGCGACGAGCGTACGAGGGGAAATGGGATTTAAGGTTCATTCTGTCATTCGGAAAAAAGCCGTGTTTTTAAATCACGCCACAGTTCTCAAAGTGCGGCTCAGCACACGCATGCTCTTTGGTCCCAGGTCGCGTGAGCAGGTCCAGACCCGCAGCTTCTGCCCCTAAGGGGACAGCGTGCTCCTAAAGGGAGAAAGCAGAGGGAGGACGCTGAGGCCTGATGCTGAACAGAAATGAGCTTGGGATGGGAGGCGCAAACTCAGAGACTATGTATCGGGCTTTCGTTTTCACGACGGCAGGGATTATTTTGGTTTTCAGCTACCATAATCCCTCAGGGTAGCACCATGCCTCAACCAGACTCTAAGGACAGGCAGCCTTGCTCCCCAAACACCAAAGTGTACAGTTCACGTCCAAGCCAGCGACTAGGGCCTCTTACAATACCGACCGCGCTTTGTGCTTTGTTTCTCATAAGAAGGCCCTCAGTAGAAAATGATAAGCTTATGTTTGCCGATGCAGAGGGCTGAGAGGTGTTTGTTAGTGAGTCTCAGAACGGGGCTTGGAAGGCGGGCTTGCCCCACGCGGTGATTCCAGCCGCTTTGACTGTGCCAGGACCCCGGAGGCAGAGGGGCTTGGCGGCCGCACACTGCTGGCCGGGGTCCTGGTTAATTTTTAAAACATCTGTGAGCACTTTAGGGACTGCTGGAGAATAAATGAAAAAGCCCTTTCAGCTTTAATCGTCCGCAAGGGAGAAAGCACTGTGCCCCTAGGGAGGGGTCACGGAGGGTCGAGAGGAATGAGGGGCAGGCTTTTCATGGCCCGGCCAGTGTTTGTGTTAAATAAATATTTTAAAAGTCGAGATCCACATGCCTCCATCTGAGGACCAATTAGTCTTTTTCACGTGCAGTTTGCTCAGCCGGACATTGTGCCCGGCCTGTACAAGGCCCCAGACAGCCGCTCAAGCCTTGTCTTGAATCTACCTTCAGCCCCCGGCCCAGTGTGGCGGGAATGCAATGCTTCCTCCAGAGTGGGGTTCTTTGAAGAACCCAGAAAAGGATGATTTAAAAGGAAAGTCAGATTATTTTTAAATTGGGATGTTTTGGAGCTCCAGAAAAGACTTGCAATTGTAGGATAGTTTATTTAAATTCAGCCTTTCCTTTTCATATTATAATAAGCTAACCTCTTGTTTGAAACTCCTTGGTGTCTTGAGAGCAAGTAGCTTTTCAAAAGGTCCCAGCTTATTCATTCTTCGGCTCCTCTCCCTCTTCCCGGAGGTGCTCTGCGATTGAGCTGCATCACAAGCGAAGGTCGTCGTGCCGACTCTGCGGCCCCACGGGAGGCTCCTCTGTCCACGGGATTCTCCAGTAAGCGCACTGGCGTGGGCTGCCAGTTCCTCCTCCAGGGGATCGTCCCGATCCAGGGATTGACCCGTATCTCTTGCACCTGCTGCACTGGCAGGGGGATCCTTCCCCACTACACCACCGCAGAAGCCCTCAGCTACATCAGCTCGGCCCATCTGATCCTCCCGGGCTCTGAGAAGGGCAAAGGCCAAGCTTTCCTTTCAGCGGCCCCTCTGTGGACATCCTCACCGCCCCCCCACCCCAGAGAGCTCCACGTTCCTCATAAAACACAAACCCATAAGTAGTAGCGTGTCAGGGCGTTAAGAGCGGGCTGGGAAAGAGTATATTGTAAGGAAATGATTATATGAAACTGTAGACAGTGTACTTGGCCCAGTACTTCTGTCCCTGTTTTCATCTCTGGGTCTGCAGCCGTGTAGGCATTGTTCCCGGCAGAAAAGCAGCTGTAGGTTTCATCACCCACTTCTGCAAAGGCCACACTCGGCACCCGCAGCCTCCTAAGAGTGACTCGGGTGTCACTGGGGTGTGAGCGAGGGAGCAAGCGAAGGGCCCGCCTCTCTGTCCCCACGGGCTCTCCCGCCGCCTGCGGCGTCACGCACCATCCAAGGTCCAGGGTGCAGCCGCATGCCTGGAGACGCTGATCTGGGTGCCCAGCTCTGGATGGTGCGCCCCGGCATACATGAGAGACTCATCCAAGCCAGGCTCAGGGAGCTTGACGGCTGCCCAGGCCTCTCCGCAGGTGAGTGTCGCGCTTCCCTGCAAACCCAGTTCTTTCAAATTTCAAACTTCAAAACTGTAACAATCACTACCTGGGCCAGCCTCCGAAGGACTGAGTCAGGCAACGGCAGTGAGACATCATTTGCTTCCTTTTCATAATTTCAGGCTTTTCACTACGAGAAGGAAGCTCCGGGTCCTCAGGGAGGCAACATTCATGTTAAGAGGGCGACTTGTCTTCAGATCACATGGTCCACCAGCCAGCAGCCCAGCAGCTGCCCCAGACCTGCCTTTTAACCAGGTGTCCCGTGACTCACGCAATGAACCTTCGGGAAGCACCTCCTTGGGTCATCAGAGTACACCCCTAGCAGCGTTTCCAATCGTATTGAAGACCGTCTGTGGAAAAGTGGCTGATAAAAGGCAGTGAAAGTGAACACCTGCTGGCCATTTCTACTTCTCTCAATTTTATCGACCACGAGTGGGAAGCCAGTTCATGCAGCTCAGGTCATGCTTTGCTCCAAAGGGATTAGGGTGACTTGGAGTTTTGTCTCAGGTAAATTTGGCTTCAGACTGAAAAATTAAGTAGTTGTAAATATAAAATGTTGAGATGATCAATAGAAACAATGACAGAAATACATGATTTTAAAAAGTGTCTCTTATTCAAAGGCAGACTTTGATGTATATTTCAATTGTCATTTATTTTCTTTCAATTTAGAATAAGCATTTTTTGCTTTAATATTTTTATTACAAAACAGTTGAAATCATTGTAGAAAGTTTAGAAAGTACAGTTAAATGAGACAAGGAGAGGAAAGCGGGGCGGGGGCAGTCTATAGTCTACTGTCCAGGGACAACAGGCTGCAGCCATTTCCGTGTGGCTGATTCTCAAATAGTGAAGCGTCTCTACATTTGCAGACGAGCACTGGATGATGCAACCGCTTTAAATAAGCTTTTCACTTAATAAGTATATCAAGAACTTCTTCCCGTCGAACTTTGACTTTTTAATCCAAAAATGTTAAAATAGAACTATCGGTGTGCTGGATGGAGGGCAGGAGGGGCAACAGAGGACGAGACGGTTCGATGGCATCACCAACCTGATGGACACGAGCTGGAGCCAGCCCCGGGAGCTGGTGATGGACAGGGAGGCCTGCCGTGCTGCAGTCCAAGGGGTCACAAAGTCAGACACAACGGAGCGCCTGAACCACACCCCGTTTTAAGCGAATAAGAGGAGAAGGAAATTGTCAGAAAAAAAGTAAATCTTTTTGGCAAACTTCTCAAACGACACTGCCAGTCTGAGGACTGATGTTGAGACGCATTCACCGGCGGCAGCTGAGGCCCCCTGTGCTGGTCTGGTGCGATCCCGTGTCCGGAAGCTGAAAGCGGCAGGTTTCTCCTCCTGGGGTGGGCTCCGCTCCTGTGGATGCGTTCTCTAGAAGGATGGCTTTCCCAGCTGCTCAGTTCAGGACCTCCTCAGTGGAATCTTGTGTCCTGGCAGGAGCGGGGGTCAGAGTTCAGAGGTCAGCAGGAGGCTGGCCCTGCGAAGCCGGATCCAGGTGGGATGAAGGCTGCCGTGTCTGAAGCAGGGGGGTTCTGCCTCTGAGCCAGTGGGATTCAGGGTGTGAATGGGGAGAGCCCCCTTGCCTTTCATCCTCACCACCCCTCTGCCCCTTCACCGCCCCTTCCTCTCTGAAGGTGAAACTCCCCAAGGACCACCGTGTCACACGTTCTGCCCGTGAATCCTAGAGGCGTTTGCTTCTAGATGTGTTTCCTCTAAAATGGAGTCAAAGGGCCCAAGGAGTACTCTCCTGATCTTGTCTGAGTTTGCGGTCTTATCACCTTGCCCGCCGGCTGCTGAGTGTCTGCCTCCCCCAGCTGGGGGCCAGAGGGAACTCAGGAGTGTTTGTTGAATGAAGCTAAACTCCATGAAATGAGGTTTCAAGGCAGCCAACTCCATTTTGCCTCAGCCTCCAGGACCACGAGCCCACGGGCCCCTCATCTCTGCCCCGCGCAGTCCTCTTCCCGAGGACAGTCCTAGCCTCACAGCACATCGCAGAATTTCAGGTGGGGTGGCAGGTACTGCCCCCCGGGGTCCCACCTGCTGCCCTTGGCCGGTGCCCCTCTGCGGGGGGTGTCTTTGTGGAAGGGGGAATGCAGAGGCTTTCTCCTCCTGGAGTCCCGCTTCTCCCCCGAGGGTGAGCGTCATGAGCGGGACTCGGGTTAGAAGCGCAGGCTTCATCGCCACCGTCTCTGTACCAGCGCCCCAGGGTGATCGTGGGAGCCAGCTCCCTAACCCGTCCGCGGGAAAACGTGAGACTTCTCTTTTTTGGATTCCTCTTTGGTCCACAAAAATTTGCCTGTATGCAGATACATCCTTGCACCTGTAGGCCACTCAATTCCTGCGCTGATTTTCCAGCCGCGAGCACATGGTGTCTCTCTGGCCCAACACACAGCCAGGCCGGGTCGCTGGGGAGCATGGCACACACACCTCCAGGGAGGAAAGCCGAGTTTGTGAGGGGATAACCCCTGTGAAGGGAGACCCCCACTACGGGACCCGGACGGTAGGGAGCCCACTCCCATCCTCAGCATCAGCTTCCGGAGAATGCAAAGCCTGATGGGCACAACCACCTCTCCTGAGCCAGCCTGCCCTGCGCTGCACACGCCTGGCCTGTGCAGATGCTCAGGTGATGTTTATGGACCAGAAAGAAAGCAAAGTCACTCAGTCATGTCCAACTCTTTGCGACCCCACGGACTGTAGCCTACCAGGCTCCTCCAGAGTCTCCTCTTACCAGGATTCCGTCCATGGAATCCTCCAGGCAAGAGTACTGGAGTCGGTTGCCATTCCTTTCTCTAGCTATGGTGAAGTGAAGTTGCTCAGTCGTGTCCGACTCTTTACGACCCCATGGACTGTAGCCCACCAGGCTTCTGCATCCATGGGATTTTCCAGGCAAAAGTACTGGAGTGGGTTGCCATTTCCTTCTCCACTAGCTATGGACCAGATGCATTAATAAAAGAGTGAATACCGTCCAGACATCTGCACTCATCCAATAAATAATAAGACCGGTAGGTTGAGGTCCGGAGTGGCAATGAGCCAGCCTCATTCTACAAAGTGATGCCTGCGCCTTCTTTTTTTGACGCACAGTTTGCCTCAGGAGAGCAATCATTTAAATCCTTCTCCAAGGAGTCAGTAAACATCCCTATGAAAGTCACCGCCAAGCCCCAGGCAAAGCTGCCTCTTATCAAAGAACCTGTTTAGAAATCAGCCGCTCTGAAGGGAGGGACAGGGCTCCTCAGCCACTAATCAGGAGACAATGACAGCAACGGAAGACAATGACAGCAAGTCTGGAGCCCCCAGGACAGACCCCAGGCAGCAGCTTGTGGCCCTGGAACCTCACGCGTCAGGCCCCAGGCGGAGAGGCAGCCCCCGGGCCAGAGGCCGCAGCCAGCCTCAAGGGTGCACTTAGTTCCGGGCTAGCTGACTTCTAAGTAGCTTTGTTTGTTCCTTAAAAAAAAAAGGTAGTGATTCTTTCTACCCCAAATCCTAGACCATGCAAGGTTTACTAATAACAAAAAGCTATTTGAAGTTCTGCCTGTAAATTGTTACTTAGAGATTCATGACCTACATCCTGCACATAAATTTCTGTTTGCTTCGTTGATTTATTTCCCAAACAGCACATTTTTTCTAAGTTTACCTTTTTAACAAAAGATGCTCAAGGAACTGCAGTTGTGACATTCATTTATGTGGTAGTGGGAGGGCTAAGTGCCCGCCGAGTGCCCGCCGACCCCGAGGGCAGGTCCCGGGCTGGCCGTAGCCGCCGTCTGGAGCCTCTGAGCATGCGCACAGGCTAAGCCCGACGTGTGTTCTCAGATGTTTGATAATAACCGTCCCAGCTCATCCTCTGGAGAAGGCAATGGCAACCCACTCCAGTGTTCTTGCCTGGAGAATCCCAGGGACGGGGGAGCCTGGTGGACTGCCGTCTATGGGGTCACACAGAGTCGGACAAACTGAAGCGACTTAGCAGCAGCAGCAGCAGCTCATTCTTGGTTTGTCACATATGCTGAGACTTCTCTTTGAAATCTAAGTCCCGTGGGCGGGCAGTAACCGGTGATGATGTGGGTCACTGATAGACCCGAGCTCAGAATTAATCTCCCGATCGTGCCAAGGAAGGCTGCCGCCAGGGAGCCGCTTAACCCCAGTGCTGCAGGGACCGGCCCCCGCCTTCCTGTGGGAGCCACAGCGGAGGATGAACACCGGCTCCGAGCTCGTCAGGAACCCCACACGCAGCAGACCCGATGCCAGAAAGCCCTCCGCTCAGCAGATGAGACCCTGAGCGCTCCCGGGGCCAGGGAGGACAGGGCCCAGAGAATGGGCTTTCGGGCCTGAGTCCCTACCTCTGGACAAAGTGCTCACCTAGCAAGTTATTCTTCTTCCACTCGTTTCTGCTGCCTTAATAGAGAAAGAAATAGAAAAGAGACACTTAAAAGAAGTTTCTTTTTGAAAGCTGACACTGCTTGCTATATGTAAGTGGAGCCTGGCATCTCAGACCAGCACCGTGTCCCACAGACAAATGACTTTCCCAGGAAATCTTCCAAACTCAACAGACCATTTGGCCTCTTGGGTGACATTTTTTTTCCCATGAGTGAATTTTAAAATCTTAACATCCATCAGCAGACCTAACTATATGGACTGCCTGACTCTCCATACTCCCATCCCAGGACGCTCCCCAGGACCCCTTACCCCCGACACTCTGCTCAGGAATCCTGACACCATTGTGGTAAACCCCCACCTGCATAGACACAGTGCGGTGTCTAGTCCAGCCCACGGCAGAGGCTGCCAGCCCTGCAGACAGAGGGCAGGCGTGGGAGACTTGCTGTCTCCAGGGCAGGAAGCGACTCCTGGAGGGCACTGCTTCTACAGTGAAAGGACACAGGCTTTGGGGAGGCCCGGCTGGGGGCAGGGGGCTCTCTGGGCCCCTGTCTTCTCCTCCATGAAGCCGGCTCATCCTTGGCCCCTCGTACGGCTGCGCCTGCACTCCCAAGGCCCACACGTGACCACAGAGGCGCGATGGGGCTGCGGGGGTGGGGCTGGCTTCTGGGGGTACCACGGAAAGTGCCCCTAGGATTCCGTGTGCCCAGAGTGGATGTTCAGGGTCCTGGGCTCTCTCAGCTTCCCGGGCTCTCGGTCTGTGCCCTTCCTGTAGGGAAACCAGCGCTCACTGGCCACTCGAGGCCGCGGCCGGCGCTCAGCGGGTAGCGAGCGCTTCATCCATGAGCTGTTTCTCCTGCCCCTCAAACGCACAGCGCACTTTCAATAGAAGAGACGTGCGCAGCCAGCAGATTGGGTCCATGGACGGCTAATAAAGCACAGCTCCCCGCCGCTGCATGTTAGAACCACGGTCTGTGTAAGAGTCCTGCCAATCTGGGCTTATTTGTGATGACTGCAAATCCCCGATCATAGCCTTCAACCCCAGGGAAAGCCGCTCTGTCCTGGGGGTCTGAAGCCACCGAGGCTGGCAGCCTGGCCTCTGGGCAGTAGCTTTCTGGGGGGCCAGCGTTTGTGCCGAGCCCCGCGGCTCTGGGTGCCCGGAGCTCGCCCGCCCTGGAGACGGCTGTCTGAGCCACTGGGGCAGGCCTCCCAGTGCTCCAAGCTGGCCTGGGTGCTCCACGTGGTGAAAATCACTTTCTGTCCATGAGCTGCGATCTCCATTTCGGAAAGGGCCACACCGCCAGACCCAGTTCCGTAGAACACCCCACCCTGTGGGCAGGCAGCTGGCTCCGGACAGGCCGGGTCGCGGGCGGCAAGAAAGGGCCTGTGATCCCCCGCCTCCTGGGTGCAGGGTGGATGGGTGAACAGGACGGGCCTTCCCCACCTGAGAAGCCACCCCAGACACATCGGCAGGCTGGCACGGTTCTCCAGGCCCGGCGTGGTTCTGAGGTAGCAGGAACCAGCACCGGGAGCCCTCAGGGCCGGAGACCAGGCGCTCCGGGCTCTGAGCTGGGCGCTGCCCTCCCCAGGGGCTCAGTCAGGTGGTAAAGGGGCAAGAGGGTCTACGCTGGGTGGCTGGAGGGCCGCGTGTGCAAAGTGATATACCAGGCCAACCTTCCCGCCTAAAGCATCTAGCCTATCCCTTTAGAACAAATGTTTCCTCCAAAGTCAGAAACACGGCAGCAAGGAACAAGAGCTTTTGCCCAAAACCACCTCAGCAGAGACAGAAGGACGATCGCGGGAAAGAGGCTGTGGGCGTTTGTGGTGGGAACGGCCGTCTGCGCGAAGGAGGTGGCGCAGACCCCGAGTGAGGGGGCCGGCGGGTGCCTCGGTGGGGTCTGGGGCAGGTGTCTCCCTCCCAGCCAAGCGGCACAGGGGCCTGGCTCTCAGCAGCAGGGAGCGGGCTTTCTCCTGGAGAGGCAGCGGTTAAAGGTCCAGCAGCAGCTGTCCTGAGTCCAGGTTAAATATCTACCCAGGCGCCCCTTTGCATCCGGCCTTGGGGGTGGGGAGGCGAGCGCGGCATTCTGCAGGGTTTCTCCTCTATTATTGTCCCTGCTTTCTGCGCGTGCCTCTCAGTAGCTCACTGGGTGGAGGGTGAGTCGGGCAGGGTCAGGGCAGGGACCGGCGGTCAGAGGGGAGCTGGGCCCAAGATGTTTTCAAAGCACGTCTGTGAAATTTTATCGTAAGGCCACCATTCTTGAGGGAAAATATTTTGGATGACCTTGTTGAATAAACGTGGAACCAGAGAAATTTAAAGCTGCCTTCGGGCCCCCCCGGCTGTGGGTTTTTGCTGGTTGGTCGTCTTTGTCTCTGTTGGGCTGCCCCCCTGCAGGCCCTGGACTCGCTCAGCTTCAAGAGCCCGGACTCCGCCATGGAGACAACACGGTGCAGTGGATGGGGGGAGCGCGCACGTCTGAAGCGGGTCCTGGAGCGGCACCCACCCTCCGCGTGCGGCGGGCAGCGGGCAGGGCAGGGGGAGGTGCTCCGAGTGACCGGGGCACCAGTCCCGGGTTGGCGCCTTGGTTACCGGGGAACCCGGCAGAGGGCGGCCCCGCCCCTGCGGTAACCCGTGGCGGGGTCAGGGCGTGGGCACGGATGGTTGAGAGGGGAGGTGGTCAGGTGAGGAGGACGGAGGCGGGGCTGGGGGGCAGCGGGCGCCCAGGGAGGAGGAGCAGCCCTCTCGAGGGGCTGACCATGCGCCTCCCCTAAAGCCTCGGCCGTTCCTCCAGGACCGTCTCAGAAATACGCAGCCCCCGTGGAGGCCACTCAGGCTTCAGCCAAGCGTCCCCAGTGACAGACAGTTTACACCCGAGGCTCCACAGACGGCCCTCTGGCGGCACCCCTCCAGCCCCCACTGGCCACCAGCTGCAGGGCCAGCGCCCCGTGGCGGGGCGGGAGGACTCCCGGAGCAGCCCCGGCCGAGGCCCTGCGCCGGGCGCTGCTCCGGGGCCTCTCCCGGGCCTCCTCGCCTCTCCTTCCCTCCGCCCGGGGACAGATCCCAGCCTGGGCCCCCGCCCGGGAGCTGGGCATCCCGGCCCCCAGCGCCCCGGACGCCAGGGCCGCGCCCCGCCAGACCGCCCAGGCCCCGCCGCTGGGCAGGCAGCCCAGGCTCAAGGCTGCCAAGGAGGGGGCTTAGGCGCTAGAGGTGAGGACGGGGGTCTCCCCGCCAGGCGCACTCCGGACCCCAGTGCCGGGACGGACACGCACGCAGAGCGGCGGGCCGAGCGTCGAGCAAGCCGCGCCCTGCGGCCGGCAGCTCACACAGCGGGCGCCCGAGCGGCCACTTCCTGGCCGGCGACCCGCCCCCGCCACCGGCAGAGACCACTCTGAGGCTGAGCTCGCCTCCCCACCGCGCAGCAGCTCCGGTGACCCTGCCCCTCGGCGGCCCCTTCCCCCCAGGGCGCCCGCGCACCCCGTCTGCCCGGCCGAGAAGGGCAGCCGCCGACCCTGCGCCAGCAGCGCTGAAACGCCCCTTTCCGGGCCAGCGGTGAAACGAGCAGGCCCCGGCGGAGGGGCTTCCGCTGACATCTGCAATCTGGGCCCGGGGGTGCAGGGGGCCGGCCAGAACAGGACGGGCCTTCCCCACCTGAGAAGCCACCCCAGACACATCGGCAGGCTGGCACGGTTCTCCAGGCCCGGCGTGGTTCTGAGGTAGCAGGAACCAGCACCGGGAGCCCTCAGGGCCGGAGACCAGGCGCTCCGGGCTCTGAGCTGGGCGCTGCCCTCCCCAGGGGCTCAGTCAGGTGGTAAAGGGGCAAGAGGGTCTACGCTGGGTGGCTGGAGGGCCGCGTGTGCAAAGTGATATACCAGGCCAACCTTCCCGCCTAAAGCATCTAGCCTATCCCTTTAGAACAAATGTTTCCTCCAAAGTCAGAAACACGGCAGCAAGGAACAAGAGCTTTTGCCCAAAACCACCTCAGCAGAGACAGAAGGACGATCGCGGGAAAGAGGCTGTGGGCGTTTGTGGTGGGAACGGCCGTCTGCGCGAAGGAGGTGGCGCAGACCCCGAGTGAGGGGGCCGGCGGGTGCCTCGGTGGGGTCTGGGGCAGGTGTCTCCCTCCCAGCCAAGCGGCACAGGGGCCTGGCTCTCAGCAGCAGGGAGCGGGCTTTCTCCTGGAGAGGCAGCGGTTAAAGGTCCAGCAGCAGCTGTCCTGAGTCCAGGTTAAATATCTACCCAGGCGCCCCTTTGCATCCGGCCTTGGGGGTGGGGAGGCGAGCGCGGCATTCTGCAGGGTTTCTCCTCTATTATTGTCCCTGCTTTCTGCGCGTGCCTCTCAGTAGCTCACTGGGTGGAGGGTGAGTCGGGCAGGGTCAGGGCAGGGACCGGCGGTCAGAGGGGAGCTGGGCCCAAGATGTTTTCAAAGCACGTCTGTGAAATTTTATCGTAAGGCCACCATTCTTGAGGGAAAATATTTTGGATGACCTTGTTGAATAAACGTGGAACCAGAGAAATTTAAAGCTGCCTTCGGGCCCCCCCGGCTGTGGGTTTTTGCTGGTTGGTCGTCTTTGTCTCTGTTGGGCTGCCCCCCTGCAGGCCCTGGACTCGCTCAGCTTCAAGAGCCCGGACTCCGCCATGGAGACAACACGGTGCAGTGGATGGGGGGAGCGCGCACGTCTGAAGCGGGTCCTGGAGCGGCACCCACCCTCCGCGTGCGGCGGGCAGCAGGCAGGGCAGGGGGAGGTGCTCCGAGTGACCGGGGCACCAGTCCCGGGTTGGCGCCTTGGTTACCGGGGAACCCGGCAGAGGGCGGCCCCGCCCCTGCGGTAACCCGTGGCGGGGTCAGGGCGTGGGCACGGATGGTTGAGAGGGGAGGTGGTCAGGTGAGGAGGACGGAGGCGGGGCTGGGGGGCAGCGGGCGCCCAGGGAGGAGGAGCAGCCCTCTCGAGGGGCTGACCATGCGCCTCCCCTAAAGCCTCGGCCGTTCCTCCAGGACCGTCTCAGAAATACGCAGCCCCCGTGGAGGCCACTCAGGCTTCAGCCAAGCGTCCCCAGTGACAGACAGTTTACACCCGAGGCTCCACAGACGGCCCTCTGGCGGCACCCCTCCAGCCCCCACTGGCCACCAGCTGCAGGGCCAGCGCCCCGTGGCGGGGCGGGAGGACTCCCGGAGCAGCCCCGGCCGAGGCCCTGCGCCGGGCGCTGCTCCGGGGCCTCTCCCGGGCCTCCTCGCCTCTCCTTCCCTCCGCCCGGGGACAGATCCCAGCCTGGGCCCCCGCCCGGGAGCTGGGCATCCCGGCCCCCAGCGCCCCGGACGCCAGGGCCGCGCCCCGCCAGACCGCCCAGGCCCCGCCGCTGGGCAGGCAGCCCAGGCTCAAGGCTGCCAAGGAGGGGGCTTAGGCGCTAGAGGTGAGGACGGGGGTCTCCCCGCCAGGCGCACTCCGGACCCCAGTGCCGGGACGGACACGCACGCAGAGCGGCGGGCCGAGCGTCGAGCAAGCCGCGCCCTGCGGCCGGCAGCTCACACAGCGGGCGCCCGAGCGGCCACTTCCTGGCCGGCGACCCGCCCCCGCCACCGGCAGAGACGCCGAGCTCGCCTCCCCACCGCGCAGCAGCTCCGGTGACCCTGCCCCTCGGCGGCCCCTTCCCCCCAGGGCGCCCGCGCACCCCGTCTGCCCGGCCGAGAAGGGCAGCCGCCGACCCTGCGCCAGCAGCGCTGAAACGCCCCTTTCCGGGCCAGCGGTGAAACGAGCAGGCCCCGGCGGAGGGGCTTCCGCTGACATCTGCAATCTGGGCTCGGGGGTGCAGGGGGCCGGCCACCACGGCCTGACCCCGCCCTCACCCCACGCCAGGCAGCAGTGAGACGGTGACCGCCCGGTGCCCCTCCCGGTGCCCCTCCCGGTGGGTCCCGCGGGCAGCGCGTCTCCACTGCAGGCCCGAAGGAAGGCGCGCCCGCACAGGTCCCCCGGGGCCGCCCACCCGCGGCAGGGGCGCTCTGCTTTGAAACGCAGGTTCCAGGTTCCGGGGCAGGAGGTGGACGAGCCTCCCGGGAGCGGGGCTGGGCGTCTGGGAGCGGACAAGGAGTGAGGTGTCTCCTGAAACAGCGGAGCTTTTAACCCGAAAACCAGAGGGTAGGTGTCACAATTTTAAGAGCGTTTTCTGGCTTACTTTCCCCCTATTACTTTGGGTTTCCAGCACATAAGAAATTACTGAACCAAGTAGTGTTATGTACATGCAGGGTCCAAGCTGAATTTTAAGTATTAATAGCCAAGACTAAAACTTAGGGTGCAAACTTAGTTACTCATGAACCCGACAGTGTAGGCATGGTGTATAGACTGCTGTCACCTCTTACAGAAAAAACAGTGTTATAGATAAGAAGCTTGCCGGATTGAAATCCATTTATTAGCTTTGGAAGAAAAATATTTCCAGTTTCGTTTTAACACCACTCAGATCCTTCCCGTGTTCCTAATATAACTTCATCTCTGTGGTTCGGGGTTTAAAGTCTAATTCAGCCCAAAGACTTTAAAAAAATGGCACTGTTTTTATGATTCAGTCCCTCAAATAATAAATGATTCTCTGCTGGTAAAAGTTCAGCATAATTCCCATATAAAAATTGCACTCATTGGGGTGCCAAGTTATTCAAAACTGATGGTAAATTCAGAGTGAGTCAGAATATTATTAACCACAGGACTGAAAGTTTTGATTTGTTCTCAGCATTTCAAAAGTTCTGCTTTTCTGAATTTTAGTCAAGTTAACATGCCGGTTTTATGAAGACCTACAAGATCTTTTAGAACTAACACCCAAAAAAGATGTCCTTTTCATTATAGGGGACTGGAATGCTAAAGTAGGAAGTCAAGAAACACCTGGAGT
>SJYT01058425.1:379072-404396 GCA_006410635.1 Cephalophus harveyi | reverse complement strand
CAACCCTGGGATTTCTTTGGAAGGAATGATGCTAAAGCTGAAACTCCAGTACTTTGGCCACCTCATGCGAAGAGTTGACTCATTGGAAAAGACTCTGATGCTGGGAGGGATTGGGGGCAGGAGGAGAAGGGGATGACCGAGGATGAGGTGGCTGGATGGTATCACGGACTTGATGGACTGGAGTGAACTCCGGGAGATGGTGATGAACAGGGAGGCCTGGCATGCTGCGATTCATGGGGTCGCAAAGAGTCGGACACGACTGAGCGACTGAACTGAACTGAACTGAACTAACATGCCTGTGAAACTGACTTTTCTTCCAAAGATGAAAAATTCTTGGCCTGACCCTCAGGTCAAGGGAGAAAATGCGACTTAACCTCTCTCTACAGAAGACAGTTTCTAGAATATTCAGTTATATAAGCTCACTTGTTGCTCAACAATTCTGACACTTGAAACTGATATAGACTGGGGGAGGGGGGATAGGCTGAGGGAGATAAAATAGGCATTTGGAAAACAAAAAGCCCCTAGGTGCTGTTTGTAAAAGCTGCCATTTCTGGACACGTGTGCGCCTTCCTCAGCGACCACAGTGGGAGATGCTGGAAACCTGAGCCTCGGCCTCGAGCTGTGAGTGAGCCGCTCTCTTGGGAAAGGAGAGGAACCAACTTTCTTTGCTCGTGTGGTTCCAGCCACTCACCATGCCAGCGGCCCGGGGTGAAGCCTGAACTGGCACCGAGAACTGAGCAGATTTCTCCTGCTGAGCTGGTGTGACGCTTGCTCGTGTCCTAACAAGCGCCGTTGTGTCAGGCCCAGAAGCTCCTTCAGGAGAATCAGCAGCGTGTGCCCAGAAGCAGCGCTGTCTGCTTGAAACGGCCGTCTTGAAAGGCAGCTGCTCATCAGGGCCTGCGTTATAAAGGGTTTATGCAGGAGGTACAAGAAAATCACACTTATTTCAGGTATTGGACCAGGAGGAAATTCATAGTGATCGATGTGACTGTTTGTGTCTGAGTTACAGGGACCCCCCTCCCCAAACGTGCAGTTTCCTCCTCGAAGTGGAGATGGGGACCACGGGCATGTGGACGATGACCGGGCCAGGAGGGGACAGGTTATACCGACTCAGCCATGGACCAGAGCTGACTGGAGGAAGCGGAAGCTTTCTGCGGGAAGAGCGTGTGCCCTATTGTTCTTTGTCTTATGATACAACGGGCTTTTTTCCTAACAACCTGAGAACTGCACTGTAGAACTGTAAGTTGATCTCTTGGCTCCAGTCTCTTTGATCTGGGACGACTGCTGAGGGAGAGACAGCCGGGCTTTCACTCTCCGTGCTGGGTAAACTTGGGGCTATGTTTCTTGGCACCCGGGAACCTCACCTGTCCCAACTCCCAGGGAAGCCAAAGCCCTCTGGGTCTCCTGGGCAGAATGAGCCTTTGAGCTGAAATTCTACATGTAACGCGCCCTGTCAAGGTGGAAAGAAAAGCTTTGAAAAGCTGAATCCACAGACGCATGTTAAGTAAACGGGGGGTGGTTGTTCATCCGTGAGTCCCCGGAAGGCGGGCTCCATGCAGGAGCGTCAAGAATGGCACCTGTGTCAAACTGGAGTTGAAGAGTTTAAGAAAATAAATCACACTTTTTTAAAATCGTGGTATAGTTGCCTTACAATGTTGTACAACAACGTGAATTAGCCGTGTGTGCACATAGAAAAGATAGCCCTCGGGATGGGAGAAAACATTTGCAAATAAAGCAGCTGACAAGGGATTAATCTCCAAAATATACAAACAGCTCACGACGGTCAATACACACACACACAAAAAAATCAAAAAACGGACGGAAGACCTAAACAGACATTTTTCCAAAGAAGACACACGGATGGCCAAGAGGCACATGAAGACATGCCCAGAAGCATGTCTCAAACAAAAGCAGGAGTAACAGTGCCTTTTTGACAGTGTTCCTATCCATCACTGAGCTTTTATATCCCTCGTGACAGAACAGGGAAAACAGTGAGAGTAATCACGGATTATGCAGACGGATTTGGGTCTGGGCTGACACCGCTGCACGTCTGGAGGGGGCCCCCGCCTCTGCAAGGTGGTAATGGAGCCCCGTGGAGGCAGAGACGTGGTCCTGGGAGGCAGGCAGCCCAGAATCCAGGTCCTTGGCACAAGTCTCGTGTCTGAGGTCTCAGCAGTGCTGGCCTGGCGGCTGGACACGGCTCTGACCTGCGGGCTCACGTTCTGTGGTGGAGATGGGTGTGAAACCCACAACCCGCAGCTGTTTATTCAGTGATTTACTGAACGGACGGCTCTTGTGACAGCAAAGGGAAGGACAGGGAGCCACGCGCGTCAGCCAGGAGATCTGACTGGCACCCCTGGGGTCAGGCCCGGCGGGGGCAGCGATGCCCAGGCATGGGGGCAGGGGAGAGGCCGCGTGAACCTGTGCAGGGGGCCCAGGCCGGTGGGTCCCACAGACAGACACGCGGACAATTAGCAAGGCACTCGGGTAGGCGTGATGGTGGGCGGGCGGGCACCAAAAACTGAGCAGATTTCTCCTGCTGAGCTGGTGTGGACGCTTGCTCATGTCTTAACAAGCGCCGCTGTGTCAGGCCCAGAAGCTCCTCGAGGAGAATCAGCAGTGTGTGCCCGGAAGCAGCGCTGTCTGCTTGAAGCTGCCGTCTTAAAAGGCAGCTGCTCGTCGGGGCCTGCGTTATAAAGGGTTTACGCAGGAGGAATTCAGACAGCGATGTGTCTCACGGACGCCTGCACCCAAGGGCCGTCCCAGCTCCTGCCCTTCCAGAGGGGAGGTCTTGACCCATGACTCCCGAGTCAGCTCTGCTGGGGGTGCCCCTGGTTCTCCCCCTCGAAGGAGACCAGCCGCGCCCCTCTGAGGCCGCCAGCCCCTCACCGTCCCTGGGGCTGCCTCAGTCCCTCCCGGTCGCTCCCGCCCAGGCTCCCGCGGCTACCGCCTGCCCAGCGTGTTCCCCCAGCCCGGCCCGCTGGTGAGGCATCCTCACCCCTGAACCTCCAGAGGCTCCCCTCCTCTGACTGGATGAAGCCTGAGTCCAGGACGGCCTCCCAGGACGTCTGTAATCTGGGATCATCTCTGTTCCCTGCCCACCGACCCTGTCCGCATGCGAAAGTCTCTCAGTCGTGTCGGACTCTGCGACCCCATGGACTGTACAGTCCATGTAATTCTCCAGGCCAGAATCCTGGAGTGCGTAGCCTTTCCTTCTCCAGGGGATCTTCCCAACCCAGGGATCGAACCCTGGGTTCGATCATCTGAGATTTATTGTTTAATAACATTTTCCCATGACAATAAATTGAGCTTTGAGTAATCAAATGTGTAGGAGGCCTAACTTTTAAAAATAATAGCCACGTCCTCAGGGAGCTGAGTGCACTGTCAGCTTGCCATCCAGGCTCCCTTCTCTGGGGACGAGAAAGGCCGGGGGATGGTGCCCCCCACCCCGGGGCCCTGGGACAGGCGCTGCGGCACTGTGACCAGAAGCCCAACTCTTTTCCGTGCCCACATTTCAAGTACTAATCTGCTTTTCTGGCTTAACTTGAAAAAATTAAGTTTGATCTTGTTAAGGGAAAAGAATGGTGTGAGGGTGTTGGCTGTTTCTTCATGCTATAATTAAAGACGTCCTGGGATCACAGGCAATTAGACGGAAAGTGATGTTTACAGGCTTAAGGGCTTAAAAACAAATTTCCTGGAGGTGACCGTCTGTGAATACACCTCCTCCTTAGCGGGATCCAGTGGGGACAAGAAGACGGTAATTACGCTGCACCCTGCTCAGGCTGAATCCAGCGACGGGCACCCTCCTGCTGTGGGAGGCTCCACTGAGGTTCTGAGAGCAGGGCGGACAGCCTCCAGGAAACTAAACACGTCTCCACGTTGCAAAGAGCGAGAATCGGGGGGTGGGGGGAGTCGTCACTGCAGCTCCGCGCAGTCCTCCCAGGACGGCGCACCTGGGGGAGGGAGGTGCGATGGAGCCACCCACCCCCATGCTGAGGGCAGTGCTGGGGGCCGGGGGTGAGGCTGGGGGCCAGGGCAATGCGGGCTGGGGCAATGCTGGAGGGCTGGGGCAATGCTGGAGGGCTGGGGCAATCCTGGAGGGCTGGGAGCACTGGTGGGCGCCGGGGAATGATGCTGGGGGACCTGGGCAATGCTGGGGGCAAGGGGATGGTGGTGGGGGTCCAGGGCACTGCTGAGAGTCTGGGGGCGATGCTGAGAGGCCAGGGGACAATGTTGGGGGCCCAGGGACCAAAGGCTCACCAAGCCTCAGTATCCACCCTGGAGATCCAGGCTGCTCCAAAGCTTCACCTCGCCTGGAGAGGGGGAGGGGGCGCTTCAAGTGGGAAAGGAGACGAGTGTGTCTCACCCTCAAACATAAAGCCGAGAGGCAGCTTTCTCTCCAGGGCCGAGGCGCAGCAGCCGGCAGACTTCAGAAGGCTGGTTCCCACGCCGGGAGGGTGGCTCTGGGGCTGTGCTGGGCACCGAACTCAGCCACCCCCTGCTGGGCGCCAGAGCACACCCCCAGGCGCCCGAAGCTCAGGGACACACCTGCCTCGTCTCCAGGACAGTCAGGGCTGGGATCTCACAGCCTCTCCAGGGGCGTCTCCAGCACGAATCAGGCCCTTAGACGGACGCCTGATGCCGTCCATCCCGGCATCCCTGACTCCCGCCCTCCTTCAGCTTTGGCTTCTGTGGAGAGACCCCTGGGACCCCCACACGGGGCGAGGAGCCGCACCGCTCACTCTGTCCACAGACCCCAGGGTTTCCGCAAAGTCTCTGGGTCCTGATTTGTCTCCGTGCCTGCTCCTTGAGCCGTGGGGTCTACCTCGGGGCCACGGGCAAGTTCGGGCACAGAAGCCTACACAGAGCGGCGTTCTCACGACATCACAGGGTTTAAAGCAGCGCCTTAAACAAACGTCTCTAACACGTCCACGTTCGCCCTCATCCTGGCTGCAGGGTTCAACCTCCGGGAGCCTGGGCCCAGGCAGGTGTGGCTCGGGGACAGTTCCAAGGCTGCAAGCAGGGGGCTTGGAGCTGACACCACCCTCTGAGCTGCGTGCCCCCCTCCAGTAAGGCTGTAATGATCAGAGCACTGTTTCATGGAGCAGGCAAGGGAGAGCACCGAACACAGGGCCAGCCAAGTGCGCTCAATGCACGCTCGAAGCTTTACTCCTGGGCACTCACGGGGCACCTACTGCTGAAAAATGCGGAATGCCTCAAAGTGAAAATCGCTCAGCCATGCCTGACTCTGCGACCCCATAGACTCTAATGTCCATGGAACTCTCCAGGCCAGAACCCTGGAGCGGGTAGCCATTCCCTTCTCCAGGGGATCTTCCAAATCCAGGGATCAAACCCAGGTCTCCCACACTACAGGCAGATTCTTCACCAGCTGAGCCACCAGGAAAGCCCCATGTCAGACGCCACCTCCCCAGTGAAGCCTTTTATGACATGACCTCCCAGACCGCCGGGAGCCCGGCCCTGTCTCCCCTCCCCCACAGCCCCACCTCTTAAAGGCTGGTGCCATCACTAGCCTCAGTCATGGCTCCAACCCCGGGCCTCCGAGTCCACACCCACCCTCCTCCCGTGCCCCTGAACTCACGTTTACTGAGCAGCCAGCCCTGCTCACAGCACGCTGGGCGCGGAATACCAGGACGGGTGACGCCTTGGAAGCGGGTGGACAGGCACCAAGCAAATCGAGCCCGCTGTCAGGAAACACACAGCGGCAGACACTGCGGAGGCCGCAGGCCGGGGCGAAGCCCGGAGGAGGGGCGGGGGAGGCAGGCTGAGCGCGGCCCCCAGATGGGATGGCGGCCGTGCCCACGAGCTCAGCCCCACAGGGAAGTCTGGGGAGAGCCCTGCCTTCCTGATCCTTGCAGCTGCCAGCCCCCCACGCCACAACTCCCCCCCCAATCGTCTATACACGTCCACAGGTCCGTGGGGGCCACCTGCGTCCATGGACAGGATTCCACTCCACCTTGGGCCCCTAACCCAGAGGACTTCGTGGTCCAGGCGCTGGTCCCTGCCCCGTGTGTCCAACAGCTGGCCAGACCCCCTCCCCGTCTCCAATGGAGACAGCAAAACCCCCGCCCTGTTGAAAGTAATGCTACTTTTGAGACCCTCATTCTCCAAGTATCACATCCTTAATTAAAACGAGGCAGCTGCAAGCTCGGGCGTCTACTCTGTGTCCTGTGTCCTCGGGCGTCTACTCTGTGTCCTGTGTCCTCGGGCGTCTACTCTGTGTCCTGTGTCCTCGGGCGTCTACTCTGTGTCCTGTGTCCTCGGGCGTCTACTCTGTGTCCTGTGTCCTCGGGCGTCTACTCTGTGTCCTGTGTCCTCGGGCGTCTACTCTGTGTCCTGTGTCCTCGGGCGTCTACTCTGTGTCCTGTGTCCTCGGGCGTCTACTCTGTGTCCTGTGTCCTCGGGCGTCTACTCTGTGTCCTGTGTCCTCGGGCGTCTACTCTGTGTCCTGTGTCCTCGGGCGTCTACTCTGTGTCCTGTGTCCTCGGGCGTCTACTCTGTGTCCTGTGTCCTCGGGCGTCTACTCTGTGTCCTGTGTCCTCGGGCGTCTACTCTGTGTCCTGTGTCCTCGGGCGTCTACTCTGTGTCCTGTGTCCTCGGGCGTCTACTCTGTGTCCTGTGTCCTCGGGCGTCTACTCTGTGTCCTGTGTCCTCGGGCGTCTACTCTGTGTCCTGTGTCCTCGGGCGTCTACTCTGTGTCCTGTCCAGTCCACTCTGACCTGTCACCCGCTGAGTGGCTTGACGGCCTCGCTCCTCTACCCTTCCAGCAGCGCCACGGTGAGGCTGGAGGCAGCAAAGGGCCCTAAATTCCAGGAGGCTGTGTCTCCTGACGGCTCTTCAGGGCATTTCCCACGTGTACAACTTTGTCTTCCCTCCACCCAGAGTGACCTCCCCTCCCAGCCCTTCCCCCACACCAAGCCCACCAGCCCCCAACCCTAGCCTAACCCAACCCACCGACCTCTCCGTTCTGCAGATCAGCCAAACGTGCTCCCGGCGCAGCGCCTGGCCAGGCTGGATCCGCGGAGCTCCCCGGGCCACCGTGCTCGCCTGGCTGCTCTCGGGGTGTGAGTGGGGGGAGCCTGCTCAGGGCCCCCTCCGCTGCTCCGCGGTCAGGCGGCACCCCCGGCACAGCACAGAGCGAGAGCTGCTCAGACAGGCAGTTAGTTGCAAAGCCTGTAAGCCTAATAGAGCACGTCATAAGCCTGGAAAACAGACACTTCAAAGTGACCAATACTATTACTTTTGCAGGTTACTTTAGAAACTTAATTCTTATAAATACATATATAACATATGGGGCTTCCTAGGTGGCTCAATGGTTAAAAAAAAAAAAAAATTGCCTGCCAAAGCAGGAGACTCAGGTTTGATCCCTGGGCCGGGAAGATCCCCTGGAGAAGGGCATGGCAACCCACTCCAGTGCTCTTGCCTGGAGAATCCCATGGACAGAGGAGCCTGGAGGGCTGCGGTCCACAGAGTCAGACGGGAGTCAGTCGGCCTGCCTGCAGACTGGCAGGCNCTGCCAAAGCAGGAGACTCAGGTTTGATCCCTGGGCCGGGAAGATCCCCTGGAGAAGGGCATGGCAACCCACTCCAGTGCTCTTGCCTGGAGAATCCCATGGACAGAGGAGCCTGGAGGGCTGCGGTCCACAGAGTCAGACGGGAGTCAGTCGGCCTGCCTGCAGACTGGCAGGCTACAGTCACGGAGTCGCAAAGAACTGGACGCGACTCAGAGAGTAAACAGCAACCGCATGATAGATAATCCACGTTTACATAGTTCTTATCTTTTTGTGCAGAAAAGGTAGTGATGCACAGATCATTACAGGAAGCTGGACAAAACACAAGAGATTTCTCCCAAGGATTTTTAATCGATGAATAAAGCATGAAATAGTAAAGAACTCACAGAAAAGGGAGCAATTTTCTTGCCAAAAAAAAAAAAGACCAAATACACACATACACACACATACTGTTCCATGAAACGATCCATCACCTATTTCCCTGCTTGCATTCTGGACAAGACAAAAATGACCCTTTTTCAGTCTTACTGGGAAATCCTATTTGGTCCTAAATGGAAAGCACATGACCGACCTCTGGAAATGAAATTCATCACCGGGTAGACTCGCACATCCCCAGTAGGCAGGAGGAGGATGGTCACACCTGGAGGGGCTCAGCGGCCCCTGGAGACCAGGGCCCGATTGCCCAATAATTGGCTCTGCAGGATCCCGCCACCTCGGACCGAGGCCTGCAGTGCGGCTGATTGGGGAGCTGCTCCATGTCACTGAGCGTTAATGTTAAAATCAGACACGCGTGCCCTGGGGGCTGAGTCCTCGCTTGCAGGCCAGGGAGGCAGGGCTCCTCGCCGCGCCCTGTGAAGAGTCACGTTTTTATCCATGAGTCTGGGCGCAAGCTGCCTGGTGACCATCCGTCACTTCAGTGGAGAGAGATGAAACCAGGGAGTCCATCCCGCCTCTATGGGAACCTGAAGCAAACCCTCACTGTGGGGTTTGTTTCCTGCCCGGGGGGAAGCCCCTGCCAGGGCCGAGCTCCTCCTCTGGGGATAAGTTTGGGCAGGTTTCCTCAAAGACAGATGCCTGTCAGGGCTGGAGGGACACCCCAACCTCAAATGACCCCCCGAACTTGGCAAGGAATGGAACAGCCAGGGCTGCAGGCACCAGGCTGAGACCGGGACCCTGCTCAGAGGGGGTGAAAGGTAAGTGCTCAGGAATAAGAAGAAAAGGCGGCTGTGGGAGCACGCGGGATGGGGGAGAGCCCGGGAGCGTCAGGTTCCGGCAGGATTGTCCCCACGGCCCCCCAGGTGACTGCTGCCGGAAATCCTTTTCTTCCGGTTACTTCAGGGTATCCAGGCACACACACACCACAGAATCTCTCCCCAGAAGATCTTCAAGTATTTGAAAAGAAGCTTTATCAGCAAGTCTGAAACGGCGCTTTGGCAAATGCTTACACTGGATTCGCCTGAGAAGCTGCTTCACTGCGGCCTGGGGGGCCAGGCCGGCCTCTGGGCCCCTCCTTCCCGACCCCGCAGGACACGTGCGTGCGCTGGCTTCCCTGATTCCCTCCATCTCATGACTGCCCGACCGCACACCCGCCTCCTGGGGCAGGGGCCGTGATCCGAGCTCGGCCCGCCTGTGTCCACCCTCGAGTCCGACTCTGAGGCCATCAGTCCCACCCGGGCCCGTGCCTGCCCCTGGGTACCGCGTTGCTCCCGGCGGCCGAGGCGTGTTGTGGCCCGAGACGCCGTGCCCGGGGTCGGCCGTCTGGGTGCAGCGTCCATGGCTGCCTGGCCCCAGAAGCGCGGCAGGGAGCCCGGGCTCAGGGTGGGGAGGCGCGCGGTCAGAGTCCAGCCGCTGCGCACGGAGCCCCCGCATGGCATCGCCGGGCTGCCCAGGCTCCGCGTCTGCGTGTCTGACTGGACTGGACCCTGGGGATGGACTCCCCAGGGTCCAGGAGATTCGCTCTCAAAGGCCACCCACTCGCTGGGCACCTGTGGGGAAAGAGCCCCCAGAATCAGCATGAGAGGTCCCACACTCACCCCACGACAAACCCCTGCTACGATGTGAGTCCAGCCCCGGTTCCCACGATCCTCAGAGACTCGTAAGGAAGCCCTGCTTCCCCGGGGGCCACAGACCTCAGGGCACCCTCTCACCCCAACAGTCACCCTGGCCTCACACCCGCTACCCTGATGGAGGGGTCTGAGGGCCTGGGGAGGGGCCTGCTCTTTTCTTCACCGTCTGCATCTTAGGCACACCGCCACCCTGACTTCCTGGTCTCCTGAAGGCTGAGCTCTGCGCTCGGGTTGAGCACATGTGCCTTGATTCCTGGACACGGCCCCGCCCGGAGGAAACGCCCGGCTGACTGCCTCCACCTGCAACGCCGTGTGGACGGGCGCCCAGCAGGACCCTGCCCCGGCCTCGACAGTCCTGAAGGTGACTGACCGCAAAGAAGCCCGGGAAGAGCAGCCCAGCGTTCCCCGCAGAGCGCCTCCCACTCCCCAGACCCTCAGGCCCCTGCCCAGGCCCCTGCCCAGGCCCCTCCATCAGGGTAGCAGATGTGAGGCCAGGGTGACAGCTGGGGTGAGAGGGTGCCCTGAGGTCTGTGGCCCCCGGGAAAGCAGGGCTTCCTTACGTGTCTCTGAGGATCGTGGGAACCGGGGCTGGACTCACATCTTTGCAGGGGTCCGTCGTGGGCTGAGTGTGGGACCCCTCATGCTAATTCTGGGGGCTCTTTCCCCACAGATGTCCAGCGAGCGGGTGGCCTTTGAGAGCGAGTCCCCTGGAGCCCGGGCTTGTTCAGGCGCGCGCTTCTCCGGGCGGTGGCCTGGTCTCAGGGCAGCCCCGTCCAGCTCCGTCCAGTGCGGAGGTCGAGGACGTGGCTTCACTTGAACGCGTCTGTGGTGGGGAAGCAGGCGACGCGCCTGGGAGATGAGTCCTCCAAAAGCAACAACCCAGGCCGTCTCCGTGGCACTGGGGCTTTACCCCGAGTCACGGACGCTGAAAGTCACAGGCTCTGAGATCAGAACAGTGCTTGGAACAGAACCAGATGTGACCCAGGATGGAGCAACCTTTCCGAGAGGGTCAAGATTGTCCGGGGCGATGTCCGGAAGAGTGTGGCGGAGCTGCCACCGGGGGCCGGTGACGGTGGTGCGCGTTCTGGGCCTGAGGAAGTAACAGGTGGGGCCACACAGAGGACGGGAGCTGTCGGCCCCTTTCCAGGAGGAGCCAGGCTGCAGCCCAAGGACAGACCTTCCAGCTCACGTGTGCCCTCTGCCAGGGCGCCCTCCCCCGGCTCAGGGCAGGAGCGGGTCCAAAAGCCCAGAGAATGTCAGCCCAACGAAGTGTGTTTTCCATTGAAAACAGGCATCTTTGGTACACTGGGGCCAGTAAGAAAAACGGCCTGCCGGGAGGGGCCGCTGCACTGACAGCTGATGAGCGGCGTGAGCTCGGGGGCAGGGCGCTCCCCGTCTCGCGCGGGGCGGCCCTCTCTCGGCGGCGGGGCGGCCGTGGGCTGGGGCCCCTGTGAAGCCCTTCGAGGGTTCTGTGAGGGCCAGGACTGCTTCGTGGGAGCGTGTCACCTGTCGTCTGACCGTCTGACCCTGGTGTCACCAGCCAGGCTGCACGTCCACGCGGCTGTTTTCGGACTGGCTCTCGCCTCTGACTTTGCACAGCTTGTCATAGACCCTGTTCGCTCCTCCGAGAAGGCATCCGACAGCCAGGAGGGTAAGAGGGGAAGCCCCGGGCACGTGAGATGATTCAGCACGAAACACGAAGGCAAAATGCTCAGCGAGGTGCGTCTGTGACGTTTGGCCCACACCCCGGAGAAGGCCGGGGGCCACTGACGCCAAGGCCAGCGGCCCGGGGCTCTGAGGCCTGTCTGAGAAGCTGGCCTGAGCAGGAATGTGGGGGCCCTCGGGCGGGTGCCAGGGGGCTGGCGAGGGTCAGAGAAGGCCTGGGGTCTCTGCTCTCTCGGGAGACGGGGAGGAGCGCCCCGTGTTTCAGGCCATCTGGCTGACGAGGCTGTTTCTCCCACTCAGACTCCACCCCTGACTCCCTGGCGGTCGGCCTGATTCTGGTGACCGGACCCCCGGTGTCTGTGCTGAGGTCCCCCTGAGGCACTGACGCCGTTTCCAACTGGGCGGCCGCCGTGTGGCCTGTGTCTAGTGAACACGCGGCCGCTTTGCATCCTGACACGGACTCCCCCTGGCCGCCCCGCCCATTGTTCCCTGCTCTCTCTCTCCTGTCGGCCTCTCAGGTCCAGCTGCACCCAAGATATGAACAAGAGCAATAACCCGGATCCTGAGGAAGACTTTGCCGGGGGCACAGGCCACGCCAGCGAGGCAGGGGCAGATTCCAGGCTGCGACGGGCGGAGGTGCTCTAGGGCCGTTGCATCCGAGGGCAGGTGAGCGCCTCTGCGCACAGCTTCCTGGCCCAGCTCCCCCCAGGGTCGCAGCCCCTCCGCCACATTCAGGAAGCTTCCGCACGGCTTCCCCCTTCTCTAGCGTTTGGAAGTGCTGACCACGCACTCCTGGCCACTTTGGGGGCTCAGACGCCCACAGTCCCCTCCGCTCCCTCCGCTTGCGAGCTGTGTGGTCTGGGCAGTTGTCTGTCCCCTCATCGGCTGAACGGCTCTGACCTCGCGCAGCTCTGTGAGGATCACACATGGTGCCCGCACAGCACCGGGCATCTCGCCCGAGAACTAAGTGTCTTCGTCAGCGTCTCCATCCGTGTGGCCCACGGAGCAAGGCCTGCTGGTCTCGTCCTGAGTGTCCTGCGCAGAGCGGGGCTCGAGGGAGGCCTTTGTCAGCAGAACTGCAGTGTTTCCGGCCCATTCCTGAGGCCCAGGCCGTATACCCAGCAAGCCGCTGGGCATCTTCCCCTGGCTGTTCCAGCAGCAGGCCCACCAGGGTGCCTGCACTGGCGACCATCGTCTCCCGGCCTCCCTGTCTCTCTTCTGCAGTTTTCACCTTGGGAACAGACACAAGTCCCCCACCTGCCCCAAATGATTGAAGATTAGCCCGGGGCCTCCAGCTCCTCCTGTCTCCAAAGGATTGGGTTCTGCCCAGACATTTCCCTGGTTCCGCCCTGTTGCCTCTAACCTCCGAACGACAGCCCAGCAGAAGTCGCGGGAGGTGAGGGGAGCAGGGGTCTAGCACACAGAGTGTTTCCCGGGCCTCGATTCCTGCCCTGGCCCGGCGCTGCCCACGCCCTCAGCAGCCCCTGCTCCCGCTCGTGCCCACAGAGGCCCTGCGAGTGACGCAGCTTCCAGGACGCCCTCGCTCTGTGCACAGGGCCACCCCAGGCGCCCGAGGCCGCCCACCAGGGTCAGCGCCCACATCCAAACCAGCCTGGGACCGTGTCCTGCCAGGCGCCCCTGCCCCCGCTGCTTCAGCTGGAACTGAACCAAAATGAGAGGAAATCGATTGCAAGTTTGAGGGGCCACCGGACAATTTCCAGCAGACTTTTAGCTGTTGATTTATTTTTGACTAATTACTGTTATGGGGACAGATGAAAGGACATATTTATCATAAACAGCCGCCATCAGGGGCAGGACAAAACCCAGGCCAAATGATCAAAATTTAATAATAGAGCATGAATTTATGTACACAGACTTTATCTCATTTGATCTTTACTGGCACCAAATGCGCTCAAAAACGTATTATTAGTCACAAAAGAGCACAGAGAGCAGGATTCCATTTGTGTGAAATCTGCAGAACCGGCAGATCCACAGAGAGGGAAGGTCTGTGGTTCTCAGGACAGGGCCAGGTGGGGAGGGTGACAGCCGGCGGGGGCGGGGCTGAAAATGTCCTGACACTGATGGAGGCTGGCGTCATGAACACCCCTAAGGCGCACGCTGTAGGTGGAGGCTTGTGCGGCCTCTTAAGGGACGTGTGCTGAGCCCAAGGCGGCCGCCCCGGTCACGCTTGACACTGACCAAGAGTGATCTGGGTGCCAGGGCCTCGCGCGCACCACGTGACTGTTGGACTCCCGGCACCCTGCCCTCAGGTAACACGCACGCCCTCAGGAGGAGCCCAGGGAGATGGGGTGAGGAGTCTGGGAATTTGCCCGCTCCCCCGCCCAGCCTCCCCACTGCTGCCAGTCCCACTTGGCCACCAGGGGAAACTTGGTGGGATTTCGGAAACCTCCGCATCTGACGCTTTCTCACAGGAGTCGGCCCTCTAAGTAGCAACAGGAGAATTTTCTTGATTCTCTTTGGGGAGATCTTCCATAATTGGCCCTTTTTTGATACGTGGGCCCTATTTTTCAAATAAGGCAGACAGTTTTAAGAGTAAAGTGCAATTTGGGAAAATGTGCTCTTTGTGGCGAAAACACTGAATGGAATATGCCAGGGGACCATAAAATTTTTTAATTTCATTTTATTCTTTTACAGTACTTCGTTGGGGTGTGATGGACATACAAAAAACTGTGCTGAAATTTTAAAGACCTTTTCACAGGGACCAAGTGTCTGAGTGGGCACTTTCAGTTCAGTTCAGTTCAGTTCAGTCGCTCAGTCGTATCTGACTCTTTGCGACCCCACGAATCACAGCATACCAGATGCCGTGATCTTTGTTATCTGAATGTTGAGCTTTAAGCCAACTTTTTCATTCTGCTCTTTCAATTTCATCAAGAGGCTTTTTGGGTCCTCTTCACTTTCTGCCATAAGGGTGGTGTCATCTGCATATCTGAGGTTATTGATATTTCTCCTGGCAATCTTGATTCCAGCTTGTGTTTCTTCCAGTCCAGTGTTTCTCATGATGTACTCTGCATATAAGTTAAATAAGCAGGGTGACAATATACAGCCTTGACGCACTCCTTTTCCTATTGGGAACCAGTCTGTTGTTCCATGTACAGTTCTAACTGTTGCTTCCTGACCTGCATACAGATTTCTCAAGAGGCAGGTTAGATGGTCTGGTATTTCCATCTCTTTCAGAATTTTCCACAGTTTATTGTGATCCACACAGTCAAAGGCTTTGGCATAGTCAATAAAGCAGAAATAGATGTTTTTCTGGAACTCTCTTGCTTTTTCAATGATCCAGCAGATGTTGGCAATTTGATCTCTGATTCCTCTGCCTTTTCTAAAACCAGCTTGACATCTGAAAGTTCACAGTTCACGTATTAGACAGAACCAAATGTCCTGCAGGTCTTCAAATAAATTATCTAAACCTATCAATAAGATTGCCGTGCCTGTTTGAGAACCATATGTGACGGGTCTGGGGGGAGCGGGCACTGTGGCCTTCCCTGGGATCCACAGGCCCGTGAGGCAGGTCCAGAGCACATCTGTGACCAGGGAGGCGTTGACACTGCTCCGGGCTCCACCCACCCCCAGGCTGTGTCCTCACCCTGGGGACCCAGGAGAAGAGGGGAGTGACAGGCCGTGGCCTCGGGCGGCCCTGGTGCTGGCCGGCTGGGTCTGGACAAGGCCGGATGCGGTCCGAGTCAACATCCTTTCCCTCGCGGTCCCCACGTGCACCTCCCTGCCTTGGGACCGCATCTGGGCAGGCTCCCTGCTTCTGCCCCTTCCAGGTATGGATGCAGCTTCATCTCAGGTCCTGCATAGTTTAGTTCAAGCTGAGTAAACTTTCAGGGGGCATCTGACCTCAGCTCCTCCCTCCAGCCCCCAGCACCCCCACCCCGCCCAGGGCTGCCTCCCATGCGGTGTCCTCAAAGTCGAGCCTGGGGTCCCCCCGATGTCTGTGTTCCCCTGGGAGGCAGCGCAGGGCATCCGGGGGGGATGGTGAGGGGGCAGGGTGCCAACTTCCCCTCCTGGGGACCCCACACCCTGTCTGCACACAAAGACAGACAGGAAATGTTCCACCTCTTCTTATTCAGACAACGCTCTTCAAAGACGCCCTCGCTGGGTGGGAGGTGGGAGGGAGATTTAAGAGGGAGGGGACATATGTACACCTATGGCTAATTCATCTTGATGTATGGCAGAAAGTAAACCAATATTGTCAAGCCATTATGCTTCAATTAAAAATAAATTAATTAAAAAGAGGAAGCCCTCGCTTGCCAGGCAGGAGGAGAGCCCAGTTAAAGTCCGAGGATGGACCCTGATGACCCTAAGGAGTCTCTCTGCAGGTGGCGCGTCCCTGGAGACGTGGGGAGGGCCCTGCTCCCATCCCCGAGCCTCGGGGCGAGCGGCAGTGCGCCTTCCCTGCTGGCCTCTCAGAGACCCTCTTCTCCAGGCCTCGGAGCATCCATTTTAGAGCCGCGATCACTGGGGGCCCAGGCTGTTCTCAGGGGAGTCTCTGGTTCTGCCCTGGGGCATGCCAAGCTCCACCCTACATCTGCTGTAAATAAGGAAAAGCAGTGGGCCTGGGATAGAGACCCTCATCAACAACATCGTGAAGAGGGTCTCACCGCCCCACTCCCAAGGAGCCACTTCCTGCCCCCAGGTATTAAGACGCCAGGTTAGGGCTTTCCCTGGTGGTCCAGTGGGGAAGACCGCCTTCCACTTCAGGGGACATGGGTTTCATCCTTGGTCAAGGAACTAAGGCCCAACACACTGCACTGCGGCCAAAAAAAGTCCAGTAAGACTCAAGGCAGGACCACCTCCCACGGGCCACCTCAGGAGGCGCCACCCAGCCTGATTACGTGGACCATCCCTCTTACTCCTGGAAACTCCCTGGAGCTAGAGCTCTGGATAGAACTGTTACCAAGTGACCTTGTCTGTCCCAAGACTGTCTTACGTCTCGCCTGTGTTGTGTACAAACGTGTATCTCTGCACTTACTCAATACGTGTTTATTCTACCATATAAATGCACCCACGCCTGGGACACAAACACACAAACCAAATGAACTTCAACCAATATCAGCAAAACACTTCTGACCAAGAACTGAGTCAAACTTCAGCCACATCAAGCTGAAAGGAGATGCATGTCCATGGACGCTGTCCCTTGGTCCCTAGACACAGGCCAGATGCACTCAGAGACCCCGGGGGACATGAAGAAAGCCTCCCATAGACGAGCTTCCCCCTTCCTTGACTCCCAGGAGAAACACTGGGACCATCAGCCTCACAGCTACCCCGAGAAAATCATTCTCTTAGCCCCAGATGTGCCCTGTAATAGGGGGTAATGTTCACACTTCAGGTGCTCAGAATTGACCTCTTGTCTTTGCATTTTCTGAAACATCAGTCTTTTATTTATAAATGATATCCGAGACCTTGACTGTTGACTCAGAGGCAAACCGCTGCATGGTAGTGTAACATTAGTAGGAAGCTGTGAAAGATGGAAGGAGCCAAATAGCCTGAAAAGGCAGGCAAACCCCACCCGCAGCCACGCCAGCCACCTTGTTAATCTTCCAAAGCGACGCCCCAGCGTGCTACCCCCGCACCTCACCAATCCCTCACCCATTTTGTTGAAAAACAAAAACACCATCTTGAGCCAGTGGTGGCAGCTGAGGTGTGAGCCAGGAAAGCCTTCACGCTCTCCTACACAATGTCACGGGGTCGCCAGACCTCTGCCTGCTCGCTCCAGTGCCCTGCCTTTCTGCAGAGGGAATTACGCCCCAAGGACCAGTTTTCACGTGAGGGGCTTCCATCCGTTCTAGAGTGCGGTCCTGGCCCGTTCAGAAAGGTCATAGTGAGAAGCCACCTCCTCCCGTTTCACAGCCAGCACGTCCCGGTGCCTCCGGCCACTCCTGCGATGCAGGAGGCTGGGAGAGGGGCGCGGTGTGGAGCCAGGCTGCAGAGCCTCGCTTGGCGAGACAGGTGCCTTCCGAGTGCAACTTTGATCAAACTGGAAATGCAGCAAAGGGGCCAGGGAGGCTGCAGGACCTCCTGGACCTGCTGGGATCGGCTTCTTGGGTGAGAGGTGCAGGGTTGTGTGTGAGTGTGGTCACGATGGGTGAGAGGTATGTGGTTGTGTGTGAGTGTGGACGCGCTGGTGAGAGGCATGTTGTGAGTGTGGTCCCGTTGGGTGAGGGGCATGTTGTGTGTGAGTGTAGACACGTTGTTGAGAGGCATGGTGTTGTGTGTGTGTGTGCTTGTGTTGGGTGAGGGGCATGTTGTGTGTGAGTGTGGTCACGCTGGGCGAGGGGCATGTTGTTGTGTGTGAGTGTGGTTGTGTTGAGTGAGGGGCACTTGTGGTGTGTGAGTGTGGTCACGCTGGGCGAGGGGCATGTGTGTGTGATGGTGTGTGATGTGGCCACGCTGGTGTGAGTGTGGTCACGCCCTCGGGGCCTGCCCTCCCAGCGCCCTCGCTGCCTCCTCGTCGCTTTCCTCCAGCGGGTGAGAGCGCCGCCTGGACGAAGCCCCCTCGCCCAGTTCGCGCGAGGGCGTCCTGCCATCTGACAGAGGTGCCCCGGGGAGGCCGGGCAGGAGCGCCCGCCTGGGGCGGCCCTCCTCACGCCGCCTCCCCGCCCTGACGGGGCCCCGGCACGGCGGCTCCCAGGAGGGCGAGGGTGCCCACGGCCCGCTGCCCCGCTCAGGCGCCGGGCGCCGGGCGCCGGCTGAGTTCTGAGGGCGAAAGAACATGCTCGGGCCACATGATCACAGCACCACGTGATAGAACGATGCTAACGGAGCCCGAATCGCTGTTATTCAGGACCTCAGGTATTTCTTAGCACCTACGTTTTCTCCTTCTAGAAACCACCACAGCACATCTAGACCTTCCACCATCCTGGAGAGGCATGTAAGAAGCTGACAGTCCTCTGACCAAGCAAAACCCCTGAGAGCGTGACTCCTGCGTCCTTCAGACACCACGTGGCGAGTGCTGGGAATCATTCTTCCAAAACCGGCGTGTCGGGGAGGAGCGCGCCCTCCACCCAGGGAGGAGCAGGCCGCGTCAAAGTGAGGTCCCGCCAGAGGCAGGATGAGGTCAAGGCCACGCCCTTCTGGCCGGGGTGGCAAGAGGGCCGAGACCCACGATGACAGAGAGAAAACATCCCCCATGAAACAGCAGTGAAGTCACGCGGTGATGTGGCCCTGCGGCTTCGGGGAATTAAGGTCTTTCCAAACCGTCTTCCATACTCACGGGGAATCATTAGCTAAACCTTGGACCGTTCAAAATCCACTTTTTAATTAAGCATCACTGTGTGACGGCCTTGTTAGCAACTAGGACGATAGGTTAAAAGTGGAAAAATAACAGGTAGAAAGTAAGTGCTTCCAGTAATGAGCAAGTGCAATTTGGAAATAAAAACGCGTTACCGCTCACATTAGCATCCAGAAAAGAGAATGTGTTGGTGCCCTGGTGACAAGGTACGTATGAGCCACGCGTGCGGAAAACAAGGCTCTGGTGATGAAGCCAAGCAGTATCTAAATACACGTCCACGGATAAGGGGACTCTGTAGGGCCCAGCTGTCCGTTCTTTCCAGCTTCATCATCCCAACCAAAACCCCAGCAGGTAACTTTACAGAAACTGACAAATTGACTCTAACGTTTACCTGGAGATACAAAGCCCCAGAAACCCAAACTTTCACATTAACCCAAATAAGAGCTTCTCTGGACCCAGAGCCTTGCGAGCTGCCAGGAGCCACGGAGGGGCAACCACAGACAGGGCGGCGAGGCCAAGACAGAGTCGCCCTCCCTTAGGTCCAAGAAATAAGGCCAAGTCCTCGAAATGCCAGGCTCTGTCTAGCAGCCATAGGAAAAAGGCCCTTAACTGCAGCCTCAGCTATGGAAACCCACTCTTCTATCCGTTTTCTCCAGGTCATATTTTCCCGCACGTCACTCCAGGCTGCAGCAGCTGGATGGCTCATGCCAGCTGATCCGTCCGCCCGGCAGCTGAGTCGCTGCTCCTCCAGCTGATGTTCTGGGCACCTTCAGTGTGTCAGACGCTCACCAGACCCCAAAGCCCAGCCCTGAGGAGAGGGACACGGCCCCAGGGGCAGGGGGTGAATATTCCGCATAGTCAAGGTGGCGGCGTGAACGGACACAGACGGTTCACTGCTCACCTCCTCTGGACCCCAGGCTTCGTGGCTGCAAAGTAGGCCTAACATCAGTGCCCACGCCAGCGTTATTGCGGAAATGTGAGCTGGTGCTTGGAATGATGCTCGCTGTGACACTTGGCCGCTGCTCAAGGACGTCCCTGCTGTTTATCAACACCACAGTTGCTTTCTCCCAGTACTGTGAGCCAGGTCATAATCTCCTATTGAGCCATGAGAGTCAGCAAAGGAAATAGAGAAAGAAAAGTTGTATTGATATGGCTGAAGAGACATAATTCAAATACCTTGTTTTAAAAAGCTAAATACTTTTAGTAAAATTGGTCAATTTTATTAATCAGATGATTTGCAGTTTAATTTTAATCGTTTATTTTCCTAAGAATATGACTAACAAAATCTACTTTAGAATTGTTTAGTTAAAAACCCAAATATAACCAAATAATCCAGAAAGTAATGCTCAAAGTAGGAAGAAATAAATTTGCTGTTTCTCATCATCCTTGAAGGTCTAAGGAAAGGCCCAGCTCAATCCCTGGTTTTCATGCAGACGAGGAAGGAGGAGGTGGGGTGCTCCGTGATCAAACCCCGAATCAGGACACCTGGAACCTGGAACCTCGGGAGCGCCAGGGGCTCCCGAGCCCAAAGCCACGCTTAGGATTTCGGGCTCATGGTCACGGAGCCATATGCCCAAAACCGTCGTCCAGTCAAGTGAGGTCATCCTCTGGGCTCTCGAAAGCCGCAAACCACCCAAAGTCCTCCGTAGGAAGCGGGCGGCACCCACCCCCTTCTGCAGCATCCACTGTCTGCATCGCTTTACCCGGGAGTGATGGAGAAGTGACTGGAAAGTTCCCCGCACAGCTGGGTTTCCATGACACCGTTGCAGAAACAGTTGTGCTTCCACCGTCTCTCAATGTTGGAAGCAAGAAGCCCCGCTCCCCCACAGTCCCCACTGCCCCCCAACCTCGCTCCCCAGCTCCCCAGTCGCCCCCGCAGACCCAAGGGCTCAGACCTGCTTCTGCCCACTGCTGGATCCAGTACCAGACCTCGCGTCAACAAACACTGGTGGACTTGAATTCCACCTGCAAGATGAAAAGGAGCCCCCCAGCCCAAGTCTGGCCCGAGCTGAGGCCTACCCATGTCACTTCTGACCCCCGAGGTCTCACTCTGGATTCTTCTGGAAAGCAGAGGCACAGAAAGAAACCAACCTCATGGATAAACATTCTGCATCTGAGCTGGGAGTTCTGAAAAAGAGAAGCCACAAAAACACACCCTCTCTCTGAACTGAAAAAAGAATCAAGCCTTTTCTCTCCGTGTGTTGGAAAAACAAGCCCCAGGACATAGGCTGGAGTTAACTCTCTCTGTTGGACGACGCAGACGCTCACCAGCCCGGGGAGATACAGCAGACTCAGGCGCTCGACCCACCCAGCTGATCCTGGACACGGGGCTGGAAGCCACACACAAGGTGCTGGGAGGGAGGGGTTTTCTCTCGCTTTTCTTTTAAACAAGCGTGAGTTACAGGAGGGAAAAATGCTCTGTCACGACACAGAGGATGTTGTTCTAGGAAAAAATGCGCAGGGTACGACCGCATCGTCACATCCGAGTTCTGAAACGAGAGTGGGCGCGGTCATGAGGACGAGGGCAGTGTCCTCTGCCCTTGAGCAGTGGCAGCGGTGCGGCGGCGGCCACATCGCCCAGGGGCTCGCTGCGACCCACGGACCGCATCACAGGCTGTGCGAACATTCCTCCCCCCGCCAAACATCAGTGACCGCTGAGCGGATGGACCCGGAACCACCGCTTGCCCAGGATGTCGGTGCAGGACCCACTCCTGTAGGGGGTGGGGGGGCCTCTCTCACCGTCCTCCCTGGGTCTGGGCACAGGAGATGCCCCAAGGGTATTCCAGGGCCTCAGAGAGGAACCCGGAGACACCCTCTGTCCCATGTCCCCCTGGAGGCTGAGGGGCATCGCCTAGTCCAGATCTTGTAAAATTGGGGGAATCAGTTATAAAGTTGGATTCCCAGGTGGTAGTGGCACAGAACCCACTGGCCAGATGTAGGTGACGTGCGAGACACGATTTTGATCCCTGGGTTGGAAAGATCCCCTGGAGGAGGGCATGGCAACCCACTCCAGTGTTCTTGCCTGGGGAATCCCATGGACAGAGGAGCCTGGCGGGCTACAGTCCGTGGGGTCGCAGAGAGTTGGACATGACTGAAGCAACTTAACACAGTTATAAAAATATAGAAATGAAGTGAATGTTTTTGGAAGGAGGAAAGGAGTTTTACAAATCAGGAGAAGCGTGGAGATGCCGGGCCTTTTCTTCTGAGATCTCTGTAAGTAATTTACCCAAAACGCCTTCTGGTTGCAAACACCCCGCCCCCGGGGTCCTTGGCGGTGCCCAGCAGCGGGCAGCTCTCCCGGGGATGAGCCTCACGCACCTGCTGCTCTTGGACAGTCTGCTCCGGGTCCTGGGCCACAGCCCGAGCCCCGGGCAGCGCGCTGCACACCCGCCCTCCTCCTCGCCCCCGGAGGGTGGCAGGGTGGGGCCGCTGGGCTCCCGGGAACGGTGGCCAACGCTGTCACGAGTGCTGCCCAGGACACTCACGTCAAAGCGCCCCTGAACGGACACCAGCACTTGACACTGAGTGGACGCTGGGCGAACTCGAGGCCAGTGTCCTCTATGGCCAGAGTGTGGCCTCCAGGGCGAGCCGATGAAGCCTCAATAACGTCTCTGATGCCATGGGCCTCAGTGAATCACGCTTGGAAACGTTAAGCATATTCTACTTAGAAAAGGGTTGAAACAAAGCAGGCGGAGCCTGGGGCAGCCTCGCCAGGTCTGCGGCTGCCAGAGACTCAGCATCACTGCAGGACTCGCCCCGATGGCTTGTGGCGGGCCGAGTGTGTGTGCCCCGTATCTCCCAGCTGGAGCCGCCTCCCCGCCGGCAAGCCTCGCTTTTCAGTTCAAGCTGCGTGAGCTGTATCGTGATGCGTGCTGCCCCCCTCCTGAGACTGTGCGGCAGCAGCCGAGGAGATTACGGGGGATGTCTGACGTCTCCTGCGTGCAGAAGAGCAGGAGGGAAAGGGAACAAGGCTGCCTGCTGTGCCCAGTAACTCAGCCGCTTTCTTTTATTCTCATTTGAAGGGAGCTTTTAGAGCAATTAACATACTTCCCACAGGCGTGCAAAGTTTATGTCTTGATTGATGGACTTAAGGTGTTAAAAGAAAATCTCTAACGGTGGAAACACAACCGCCGCCTCCACCTGGAAAGTCAGTGCTTTTCCTGTGACAGGGCCGACCTCGCCCTGGAGGGAGGGAGCGTGCCCTCAGAGAAAGAGGGGCAGCGTCGTGATCAAGAGCAGCACGCGCGCGCGCGTGTGTGTGTGTGTGTGTGTGTGTGCGCGCTGCTGTTGCTAGTTGCTCGGTCACGCCTGAGTCCTTGTGACCCCGTGGACTGCAGCCCGCCAGGCCCCGCTGGCCATGGGGTTCTCCAGGCAGGAACACTCAGGGGGGTCGCCAGGCCCTCCTCCAGGGATCTTCCCGACCCAGGGATCGAGCCTGCGTCTCTTACGTCTCCTGCACGGGCGGGCAGGCTCTTTACCACGAGCGCCACCTGGGAAGCTGTATGTATACATGTCTATATGTACATAAAGCTACGTGTGTATGTGTGTGCAAATGTGCGTGCACGTATATGTGTGTGTTCATGAGTGTGTGTGAATGTGTATGTGTGTGTATCCATGTGTGTATGTCTGTGTGTATGTGTGTGTGTGTGTCTGTGTGTATGAGTGTGTATAAGTTTCTGTGTGTGTCTCTATACATGTCTGTGTGTGTGTGTGTGTATGTCTGTGTGTCTGTGTATATGAGTGTGTATAAGTTTCTGTGTGTGTGTCTATACATGTCTCTGTGTGTACATATCTGTGTGTATGTGTGTGTGTATATGTGTGTGTCTGTGTGTATGTGTGTATAGGTAAGTTTCTGTGTGTGTATATCTATATGTATGTCTCTGTGTGTGTGTGTGTGTGAGTGTGTATAAGTAAGTTTCTGTGTGTGTCTCTATACATGCCTCTGTGTGTGTCTGTGTCTTTGTGTGTATGTCTGTGTATGACTGTGTATAGGTAAGTCTCTGTGTATGTGTCTCTATATGTGTCTCTGTGTGTGTCTCTGTGTGTATGTGTATGTGTGTGTGTGTGTGTCTGTGTGTATGAGTATGTATAGGTAAGTTTCTGTGTGTGTGTCTCTATATGTGTCTCTGTGTGTGTGTGTCTCTGTGTGTATATGCGTGTGTGTCTGTGTCTGTGTGTCTGTGTGTATGAGTGTGTACAGGTAAGTTTCTGTGTGTGTGTCTCCATACATGTCTGTGTGTGTGTATATGTGTGTGTGTATATGTGTGTGTGTGTCCGTGGGATACCGCGCCTGGAGGCTCAGCATTGCCTGGACGACACAGCGCCAGCTCACTCACGCTTTAGTCACACTGAGGGAAGGCCCGACGTGAAGTCCCAGGAAGACCCGAGAGGACAGGACTCAGACGTTACATGTCTGTGTGTGTGTATATGTGTGTGTGTGTATATGTGTGTGTGTGTCCGTGGGATACCGCGCCTGGAGGCTCAGCATTGCCTGGACGACACAGCGCCAGCTCACTCACGCTTTAGTCACACTGAGGGAAGGCCCGACGTGAAGTCCCAGGAAGACCCGAGAGGACAGGACTCAGACGCGCGGCAAACAAGAACGGCTCTTCTCCGGGGCCGGGCCATCGCTCCCCCTCACTCCAGCTGTCAGCGTTCCCAACGGGAAGGACCAAGTCTCACCCTGAAGCCACTTTTCAGAAACCGACCTCACACCACTGTCATCTCAGCCAAAAAAAAACTCGGAGCTGACTCCAGGCAAAGGGTCACTGACAGGCCCGTCCAGGGAGGTGGGGCCCCAGGGGGTTAGGAGGAGAGAAGCACGGGGCTGAGGGGTCCAGGACCGAGCAAGCAGGGGGCCAGGCTGGAGCTCCCCCTCACGCTCCTCTCCGGGGGCTCCGGGCCAGGCTGGGACTGGGGCTCGGTGGGTCCTCCCCCGGCTGCCTCGGGACAGGACCTTCCTCCCCTGGACAGACCCATGGCCCCTGAGAGGAGACACATCGATCCCTCTGAGCAGAAACAGGCTAAGATCGGAGCCGAGATGCCCAGCTGAGCGCTGCCCTGGGGTGTAAGCTCGGCCGTTGGTCTGTCTCTGCAAAGCTCGGGGTCTTTCTATCACATTAGGGTCCTCACTCAGCTGGGGCCTCAGAAAGCTGGGCGGGGGGACAGAGTGAGGGGAGGGCCCTAGGGTGTGTCTACACCTCCCTGATGGTGTTTGAAGCTCCGGGTTACTGAGATGAGGCTTCTCTTCTGATGAGGACGTTTACAGTTGAAAGACGTCAAAGCAGAAGGCACTGGGTTTTCAGCCAGCATTGCCTGCAAGGGCCCCCACCGGCAGGGGCTTACCTGGCCCTGCCTGGCTCATCCCAGATTCTCAGACCTTGTGAATTCACGGGGAGCAGGCGTACGACGGCTGCGGGGCACAGGACGCTCCCGAGGGCCAGGCCTCGCTGTGGGCCAGAGGAAGCCCGGGGGTCTTCACACCCACACCCCTTCCTGAGCAGAGGCTGCGGCTGTGCCGGAGGGTTAACCGCCTTTGTGCAAAGCTGCTGGGTTCATCAGACACAATAGACAGCTTGGTTACTAGCCGGCTTCTCGTCTCTGGGCAGCTGACTGTCCCACGGCAAAGCCAGGTTACCTGGGCCTTGGCACCCCTTTCGAAAGGCCCGGGCTTGGGTCTGCGGTCACTGCTTTGCACCAAGGCGGGGGGCAAGCCCTGCTCTCACCGTGAGGAGCGGAGGTTTTGGCCGTGGAAGGCGGGGCTGCTCTGGCTGGCTGGAGGGTCTCCTGCGGGGCGAGTTTCCAGGGGGG
>SJYT01058425.1:352087-372541 GCA_006410635.1 Cephalophus harveyi | reverse complement strand
CCTGCGGGCCCAGCAAGCCTTCCTGGCTCCTCCCAGGCCCGAGCCCCGGGTTCCTGTGAGGTGCAGGTCCCGGTCTGGTGCTGTGAGGAGGGGTGGTCCGACCCTCAAAGGGAAGCTCGCACCCCCAACAGTGCACCCACCCTGATCCTGGGACTGGAGGGACCGGCCCACTGTGGTGGGTGGGGCCGCACTCCCTGGTCCTGTCCAGTGTTCGAAGGAGAAATTCTGGGACCCAGGGAACAAGCCTGCAGGCCTGCGCAGGTCGTCAGCTTCCGGGCTCTAGTTCAGGAACGCTGCCCATTTGACTTGCTCTCTGCATCCTTGAGCTTCCCTGGTGGCTCAGAGGTTCAAGCGTCTGCCTCCAATGCGGGAGACCCGGGTTCGATCCCTGGGTCGGGAAGATCCCCTGCAGAAGGAAATGGCAGTCCACTCCAGTATTCTTGCCTGGAGAATCCCATGGACGGAGAAGCCTAGTAGGTTACAGTCCACGGGGTCACAAAGAGTCGGACACGACTGAGCGACTTCACCTTCACCTTCGCCTTCACCTGCATCCTTATCGAGCCCTTTATGGAGACAGTGCAGGCTGACAGTCTGCGGTGATCGAGTTGCAAAGGTAAACAGAACGCCCTGGCTCCTGGCTGGGGGTGAGAGCGGCAGCTACCCAACCAAACACGGGACTAAGAAGGCGGAAAGTTCTGGAAGGAGACAGGATGGTCGGGGACATGGAGAGGACCGGCCTTCAGAGCCAGGTGGCCCTCCCCCACCCCTCCCCTCCCCCCTTCCCCAAACCCCCCCCCACCCGCCGCCGCCGTGTAGCTTTGACTAGACGAACCTTTTTGGGCAAACTAACGTCTCTGCTTTTTAATATGCTGTCTAGGTTGGTCCTAGCCTTTCTTCCAAGGAGCAAGCAATCAAATTGCCAACATTATCCACCAATAATTTTACCACACCTCAAATATATGAAATAGCTTCTGTTTCAAACTCAAATACGTGCTCTCATGGGATAGCCAGTGATGGAGAAAGAAACCTCTAGACTTTCAGGGGACAAGAGCTGGGACACTTGCTCTCACTGTCGGGCCAAGAGCACCGGTGGCGGGGCTGTCCCCCCGTGTACGTGGGCTGCAGAGCCACTGTCTGTTGGCCGCAGGGCCCCGGGTATTCCCCTATCCAGAGGCCGCTCCGCGTCTACCCTGGGTTCCTTCCTGCCACCAGCGTGGGTGGCCCCGGGGGTCGCCTCTTCCCTCTGCACAGCCTGGCCTAGGCGCCCTGCTCCCTGGCTCATGGTGGTCTGCTTGGGCCCCGGCTCGTCTGTCCTGTGAACACTGCCCCTCTGCCGGCTGGTGTCCACTTCCGGCCTCAGGCTGACCATCTGGTCTCGGAAGGTCCACTGCTGCTGGCCTTACAGATGGGGACAGGGAGGCGCGGGCGATGGGGGCCGTGGGCTGCCTCGTTCACTGTGAGCCCACGCCCCAGAGCACACGGCCCTCGAGAGGCCCTGGAGGCACCTGAGTCGGCAGCTCACACGAGCCCCTGGTCTCGTCCCTCAGCGTCCATCATTCTCCGTCACACGCACAGCCGTTTCCTGTACGGAGGACACCGTGACGCAGCTCTGCGGGGAGGGCTGGGGGTCCAGCGTGGGGCTGGGAGTTTTGCATCACATGAGCCCATTAAGCCCAAGCTGGTCTGAGCTCAGACGTGGGTCTGCTCAGGATTGGTTTCTCCGTGGTGCCCAGGAGAGACGGCGGAGAACACAGAGCTGGGCTGAAACGACCTTTTTTTTCTGTATGTTCGGGCTGCCAAGTGGTCACCAAACATTTTCCTAAGAAGTACAAGAGCTGTCAGCTCCGTGGCAGGCTCCTGTCTAACTTCTAATCTGAACAGGATGTGAACTTCCTGCTTCGGAAACGGGAAGTGAGAAAACATTCCCAAGGTGTGGCCTCCGCAGGGCTCACGCATTGCCTCCCATCTGAGATGGAATAGCGCAGCTTGTCCAGTCTCCACAAACCCTAAACCCTCAATTAATTAAATTTCTTGGATTAAGTAGTGTCTTAGAAGCTACTGAATAATGCCTGTCTCTTATACACATCTGACAGGACGTAAGGAAGTCCCCAGACAGCCCTGGGCCTGCGGGCCTGCCCACGGTGGCGCTTTGCCCAGCTGCGAGGCCCCCCAGGAGGCAGCTTCTTCCACGGCTGTCGATTCTTCGGGGCCGGAAGGGAGGCAGGGGTGTGGGTCGGGCTCTGAGGCTGCCGTCTGGGAGGAGCCTGGTTTCCGAGAGCCTTGCGAGTCAGTGCTGCTGCCTGGGGTCGCTCTCCTTTTCAGAGCTGCCCTCCTTTCTCTTGGGCCAGGCATTCTACAAGAAAGGAGGGGGATGTGGACCACCAGGAGGCGGGCCCGCAGAAAGGGACTCAAGTGCAGACTGTGCGGAGAAGGAGGCGGGCACGGTGGGCGTGGACCCAACGGAGAAGAAAGTTGAAACAAATCCCGCAGTTCGTAAAGCGTCGGCCTGCAGTGCGAGAGACCCGGGTTCCACCCCGGGGCCAGGAAGATCCCCTGGAGGAGGGCATGGCAACCCACTCCAGTATTCTTGTCTGAGGAATCCCATGGACAGAGGAGCCTGGCGGGCTGCAGTCCACGGGGTCGCAAAGGAGCACGACTGAGCAACTGACACTCTCGCTTTTTCTCAGCTGGTCTGCTGCCCCGGAGGGGCCTGCGCCCGCCTGCCTGCCTCGAGGGGCCTGCACCCGCCTGCCTGCACCGAGGGGCCTCGCCCGCCTGCCTGCCTCGAGGGGCCTCACCCGCCTGCCTGCCCCGGAGGGGCCTGCGCCCGCCTGCCTGCACCGAGGGGCCTCGCCCGCCTGCCTGCCTCGAGGGGCCTCACCCGCCTGCCTGCACCGAGGGGCCTCGCCCGCCTGCCTGCCCCCAGGGGCCTGCGCCCGCCTGCCTGCCACCGGAGGGGCCTCGCCCGCCTGCCTGCCTCGAGGGGCCTCGCCCGCCTGCCTGCCCCGGAGGGGCCTCGCCCGCCTGCCTGCACCGAGGGACCTGCGCCCGCCTGCCTGCCCCAGAGGGGCCTGCGCCCGCCTGCCTGCCCCCAGGGGCCTGCGCCCGCCTGCCTGCCCCGGAGGGGCCTCGCCCGCCTGCCTGCCTCGAGGGGCCTGCGCCCGCCTGCCTGCCGGCTCCGAGTGTCATCCCGCTTTTGGAGGCAGCCCCGGAGGGGCCTGCGCCCGCCTGCCTGCCCCGGAGGGGCCTGCGCCCGCCTGCCTGCCCCCAGGGGCCTGCGCCCGCCTGCCTGCCCCGGAGGGGCCTCGCCCGCCTGCCTGCCTCGAGGGGCCTGCGCCCGCCTGCCTGCCGGCTCCGAGTGTCATCCCGCTTTTGGAGGCAAGCGGCGAGCAGAAAAGAGCTGGCCGGGTCTCCTGCATTGCGGGAGCTTCTTTACCACTGAGCCACCGGGGAAGCCGGTGCCTAACTTCAGTGGTGGGTATTGTGGGTGCTGACGGAAGGTTTTCTCTTTGTGTATTATCTGTGGATTTGTTGGTGGTCAGTCACTAAGTTGTGTCCCGCTCTTTGCAACTTCATGGACTGCAACACAGCAGACTTCCCTGTCCTCCACTGTCTCCCGGAGTTTGCTCAGATTCACGTCCATACTTGTGGATGATTTTGGTAAAAAACTATTTTCAAGGCCTGAGGATCTGTGCAGAACATGAGGACTATTGTTGAAACCACACCATGTGTAACTGACATTTTCTAAAAGCAGAACTTTCCTCTTCACCAAAAAGGAGAAGAATGCGTGAGGCGATGGAGGTGTTAATTAACCAGCTTTGCTGGGGGGCCTTTTCACAGTGTTTATGCTTAAAAAATCATGCTGTATACTCTAATATCTTACAATTTTATTTGTCAATAATACCTCAATGAAGCTGAAAAATATGTATAAATGGAAAAATATATACATTCCTATAAACCAAAAAAAAAAAATAATGGTTTTCAGAGGTTTGAAGGCAAGTGCTACTAAGTTCCCTTGATTGCGGAGTTCTATGTCTGTTTTGAATGCATTGGTATGAATCTAAGAATTTGAAAAGAAAGGCATTTTTGTGAAAACCCATGTTGACAAACACTGAACAGCAAAGTTGAACTGTCAACTAAAGCAAAGCCCAGTCTCCGGTCACCTGCCATCACCGAGCCCAGACCACCGTGCAACCCAGTTTTCTCCCCAGTGCAGGGCCCAGGTCGGCGAGCTTTTCCTGGACCAGTAACTGGAGTTAAGGGCACCAGACAACCTTACAGGCCGGTCCCAGGGGCTCCCACGTGACCTGAGTCCACGTGCGCCTCGGGGAGACTGGGGCCATCTGTCTGTCCGTCTGTCCGTCCGTCCGGCCGGCGCTCCCGTCTTCTCATGGTGCCTGCGGGTCTCTTCCCAGGATGACAGCCTGACCCCCATTTCAGGGCCTCCCCCACCAGCCTCAGCGGAGACGGGATCTGAGTGGGGGGCCTCAGAAAAGACGGGGTCCAGAGTCTCGATCCCTGAAGAGTCTGATCAGCGGCTGTCCTTTCTCAGTGCTCTGCAGACCCGAGGAATCGTCTGAGATGCTGGGGAGCGACCAGGGCCGCAGTGTCCACGCGCTGGCCACCGCCGGGCATGCTGGTGAAGGGCTCAGAAAGCAAACTCGAAGCTAAAGAGACGCGGCTGCAGGCCATCCTGCCAGGAGCCCCGGCCCGCAGACGATGCTTCATCCGACCCCACCCCGCTCGGCCTCCACACAGGCCTTGCCTCTCCTGGCCAACAACCACCTTCACTGAAAAGAGGGGTCAGAACTCAGTGTCACTCCCACCCAGCGGCAGGGCCTGCGACTCTGGCTCGCCTGCTTCCCGGACGATGGGGCGCTGCCTCCCGGACGATGGGGCGTGGGGCAGCAGGGTCCACCCCCAGGCCCATCGCCCCCGCCGCCCCTGTGGCCCACACCTGCTCCAGCCAACTGGGCCTGGCTCCAGCGGCCTCTGTGGGTCACCAAGTGGCGCTCCCTCCTGGGAGGACCCAGCCCAGACATGTGTGGGGCTCATCCTGTGCCTTTGGGGCTGGAGGCGGCCTTCACGTGCGGAGCTGCTGACGCCCACGGGCTCCAGCCCTGGCCGAGGCCCCCAGGGTGGTGCCCAGGGACGCCCTCGGGCACCGGGAGCTGCAGGAGATAGCTGCAGGAGGCCAGATGCCAGGCCTGCCAGGTGCCCAGGTCTGGGCACCTCTGGATGGACAGGAGCGATGGTGTGCTGAATTGACCCCCGAGACCTGCCTGTCCTGAGTGCTCACCCGCTTCCTCTTTCGTTTCGGCACGTCCTTAGAGCTCCCTGCTGCTCTGCCAGCCCCTTAGGAGACACCACACCCCCACCCCAGATGTCTGAGCCGTCCTCTAGGTGGGGAGCCCCCCACCTCCGGCTCCCATCTCCCTGGAGCTGGAAGCAGCTCTGGCCCTGCCCTGCTCTGGCTTTCCCCTGAGACCCTCCGCTCGCAAAGCCCCGGTTTACCCAGTATCCTGCACGAATGTGAGAGCCGGAGCATAAAGAAGGCTGAGCGTTGAAGAATTGATGCTTTCCTGTTGTGGTGCTAGAGAAGACTCTTGAGTCCCTTGGACTGCAAGGAGATCAAACCAGTCCATCCTAGAGGAAATCAACTCATAGTCATTGGAAGGACTGACGCTAAAGCTGAAGCTCCAGTGCTACATCCACCTGATGCAAAGAGCCAACTTATTGGAAAAGACCCTGATGCTGGGAAAGGCTAAAGGCGGGGGAGAGGCGGTGACAGGATGAGACGGTTGGATGGCGTCTCTCAATGAACATAAATTTGAGCAAACTCCAGGAGACAGTGAAAGACAGGGAAGCCTGGCATGCTGCAGTCCAGGGGGTCGCAAAGAATCAGATGTGACTTAGCAATTGAATAACAGCAATAAATAGTTCACCTGTTTTTAATTTTTTTTTTTTTTGGCTATTCCTCTAACCCGGCATTCGTATATTTGAGACTTCTAATTCTACCCTTGGTATCTCTACTTTTCTTGAGCAGCTTGCCTTTCTTTACTCTTCCCTGCAGACTCCTGAGGTCTGTCTTCATCTGACTCCTACTTCATTCCTTCATCCTGTATGTATCTACCTGTGATATTGTGATTCGCAATGAAAAATATGTATTTGGTCTCCAATTCCTGGCACAGAGCTCCTCAAGCTCTTGAAGATCCCTAAGTGATAAACTATAAAGCTGTCTTTTGTTGTGCAAATGACTTGACTTTAGCAAAGCTTCTAAGGATGTGGGCTGGTTGCCAGGAAACCAACCAAGTGATTGGAGGGTTAGAACTTTCAGCTGGGGAGGTAGGAGTGGCTGGAGACCCAGCTCAGCCACCAATGGCCCATGACTGAACGAATCCTGCCTGTGGAATGAAGCTCCCTGAACCCAAAAGGACGGATTTGAAGTGTCTGGGTTGGTGACCCCCTGGACGCAGGCGCTGGGAGGGTGGGGCACCTGGGCGGCAGGAAGCCCCTCCCACAGCCTAGCCCAGCCCATCTCTTCTCTGGCTTTTCCGAGTTACATCCTTTCTTAATAAACCCAGTAATCTCGTGAGTTTCCTGAGTTCACTTCTCACACCAGTCTGGCCGGTTTCCTGAAACCTTGGCTACGCAAGCAAATTAATAGGAACCAAGAACAGGGGTCCTCAGAGCCCCAGATGTGTATCCTGTGGGTCAGAAGCGCGGGTGAGGGTTGGTGTCTGACGTGGGGGCCGGGGGAGTCTCCTAGGACTGAGCTCTTAGCCTCGCCGTCCGCAGGACCCCAGCTGGTGCTGGGGAGGCCTGGTGGAGGACCCCCCCCCCCCCAGGAGCTGGGACAGCTCTCCCTGCCCCAGCGACGACACTCTCGCCCGCTGTTGTTAATTACAGCAGCTGCACCTCCCAGGCCGGGTTTCCGGTCAGGCCTGCCCATGGTTTCCCGGTTTTCTATCATATTGACATTTCTTCTTTATCTGCTTTGATATATTTAACATAATTATTTTACATCTTTGGCCAATCCACTTTAATAATCCTGATTCAGATTAAGCTATTGTCTGTTTCAGGGTATTGACCAGCTCACCCTTTTGTGTGAATTGTAAAAGGCAAAACTCTTTTTCAAGTAAATCTTGTCATATCAGTATATTACTTATCAACAATTACTATAGTAAAACCAATTTGTATAATTGTACACTTGTTAAACATGAAATAATAAAAATTTTAAATTTTAATCACAATAATTAGAAACTCCATGCCACTAGATTTATAAAAATATAAATAAATATTAAAATATTTATTGAAATATGCTTTGCTTTGGCTGAGAAAATGTTTTAAATGCATTTCATTACTCCCTGGCTTCAATATTGCATTTTATAAAATGGCACTTGATTTGATAGTTTTCATGACACTGTGGATCACAAGCAATTTTAAGTAAATTTTGAGAAGCTACACTTTCCACTAGCAAATGATAGCTGTATATGTCCCGAGAGATTCAAAATCATTCAGAAATATATCCAATAAGTCACTGCTGCAAATAGGTCATAGTACTTTAATGGGTCTCAACCGATCTTAGAAAATAGCCTGAAATTTTTAGATTCTCATACACAGCTTGCCCCTCTCCCTGCCCCGTCCCCTCCCACCCCAGGCAGTGTCCTCCTCCAGGTTCAGCAGCAGATTCAGCATAGACACCCTTTCTGAGCTGGTGGAATGTCAGTTCATCCAGTTTCCAGATTTCGTAAGTCATCTGGAAAACTGTAAAGGCCGTAAGATTATTCCAGCATCTCAAAACCTCATTTCACAGTTATCATTGCTTCTAGCATAGAAAAAAATGATTTTTAAATTTTCTTATGTTTCAAGGATGGGCTGAATATAGGTAGAAAGAGCATTCTTTTTTCTTTTTCTATTATTTTGTTTGTTGGCACACTTGGCATGAAATGTCAAGAGATCTCATCCTCTTTATTTCAATATTGATAGTATCATTTTCACTTGATCACTTCCCTTCCATTGAAATAATTTCTTCTCCATTCAGTGATTTCCAGTGCATTAAAGTTAGGTTCCTGCATCACTGCTACGACATTAATTCTATTTAGAATATTGCGCCAGATCAGTAGAGAACACACAAGAATGAGTAACAAGGTGTGATTTTGCTTGTGTTACAGAGTCTTCGTTTTCACTAATATCAATAAATTCCAAAGGAATGGTGGACCCTGCTTCTAAGAAGCATCTCAGAACGACACGCCCTGGGGTTAGCTCCCGTCTCAACACATCGCCCGCCTGCCTCCTTGCTGCTCGGGGCAGCCCACGTCCACGTGGCCCTGAAGCTGGGGAACAGCACCCTTGATTCCTCCTGGACTCTGATCGGTTGGTGGGTCTTTGCACCCTGGCCTTTCCTAGCTTGACTTCCCATCCGCTGGGGGCTCTGGGTCTCTAAGTCAAGAGTCTGCCAGATTTAAGCATTAAATGAGGTGTGAATTCCCTTACAGACCAGGAGGAGCAGACTCCCCAGCGACGTTCCAGCACAGACTCGGCCATTCTCCTCCTCACTCTGCAATGCCCCGTCACGCACTCAGCGGTGTGTTTCCTGCCCTCTCCCTGCCAGAGGGCACGAGCCCCGGCAGGTAGGGAGACATGCCAGGCAATTTACAAGGACGTGCCCCCGGGCGCCACTCCTAAAGGGATGACCTTCCTGCAGTTTTGACCTGCAGCGACCAGGCGTCTACAGCGAGGCGCCTGCTCCCCATAGCGCCCGGGTCCCCAGGGATGTGTTTCAGCGACCTTCTGAGCCCCAGAGGGGGGTTTCCAGCTGGGCTCCATCTCCTTCGTTCTCCGAGGTCAGTGAAACCCCAGACGCTGGTCCCGACGTGAGGCTGGTCTTTGTTTACCACGGAGACAGTGAAATGGTCTCTCCACCTTCGTCACCCAGACTGCAGACACCGAACGCCGGACTTAGGTTTCACTCTGCAGCCTGTCCCCTTGAACGCTGACACACACTGGTATCTGATGGCGCTGATAAGGCTGCCGTTTCTAAGCTGGACGTTCACCCAGGCTGCTGGTGGCGCCAGGTGGCAGCAGCCACGCCACTGAGACGGTCTTTGCTCTGCTACTGCTACAGGTAAGACCCCCAGAGCGCCTCCCGGTAAGACCAAAGGCCGGGGGCTTTGCACAGGCGTACAGCGCTGTTTTAATTTTTACAGTGCTGTGTTGGTTTCTGCCATACAGCCATGTGATTCAGCCATAAGTATACAAATGTTCCCTCCCTCTTGAGCCCCCTTCCTTCCCCCCACCCCCCCCCAAGTATCGTGGAGTGGGTTGCCATTCCTTTCCCCAGGGGATCTTCCCAACCCAGAGACTGAACCCGTGTCTCCTGCATTGCAGGCGGATTCTTAATCATCTGAGCCACCAGGGAAGGCCCCCATGTACTTGTACCTCATTCTAAACAAACCAAAGAATTCAGATTTGTTTACGCCAGACATTTTAAAATCGTTATTTCTATTTAAAACAAATCCACCAGAGAGTTCCTGGTGCATTTTATGACAAGTAGCTGAATTTTTAAAATTTTATTTTCTAATTGGAGGAAAAATGCTTTACAATGTTATGTTGGTTTCTGCCATACGACAGTGCAAATCAGCCATAATTATCCATGTACCCTCCTCCTTATGCCTCCCTCCTCTCCCCTCCCCACCCTTCTAGGTCATCACAGAGCCCCAGGCTGGGCCCCCTGAGCTACAGAGCAGCTTCTCGCCTGCTCTCCACTTCACACACGGTAGTGTCTCTGCGCTGGTCTGCACTGTTGTTTTGTTAGGCAGAAAAAAGCAGAGACCAAATCTCGCAGAGCCCCTGCATGCCAGGCAACTTCTGAATGTTTTACAAATATTAACTCCATTAATCCTCAAACTCCTCCTTAAGTTCCATAACTACCCCCATTTTAGGCAAAGAGAGATTAAGTAGCCTCAGATCACACAGCAGGAAAGTGACAGAGTTTGGACCCCGGAAGTCAGAATCTCTGTGCTTAGCCATGGCATAATGCCTTCTCTGCCAGTTTTCACTTTGGCCAATTGCATGCGAGGTAAGGCTGTTTTGAAGGGGCTTCTCTGGTGGCTCAGTGGTAAAGAATCTGCCTGCCAATGCAGGAGACGCAGGAGATGTGGGTTTGATCCCTGGCTTGGGAAGATCCCCTGGAGAAGGCAATGGCAACCCACTCCAGTATTCTGCCTAGAAAATTCCACGGACAGAGGAGCCTGGCGGGCTGCAGTCCATGGGGTAACAAAGAGTTGGACACAACTGAGCGCATGTGCGTGAACACACACGCACACACACTGTTTTGAAATATATTAAAGTTAAATAAATGTAAGGGAATAATTTATAATGATTTGCTAATCAATTTATCCAACAAGTTTCTGGCTGGGGAAAAGCCTGGCTCCTCTTTGCTTAGTAGTGCCACCTCCCAGAGTGTGGTTCGGCTTTGGCCTAAGTCCTCCTCTGTAAGTTGGGAGACTGGTTCCTGCCTTGCAGAATGAAGCACACCACTGAATACACAGTCGAAAACCAGCGTCATGAACAGCTTGTCCTCAGCCAGCAGGCTCTTACGGCAGAGCTGGGGGCGGGGTGGGGGGAGTCCAGTTCCGTTCAGTCGCTCAGTCGTGTGACTCTTTGCGACCCTGTGGACTGCAGCACGCCAGGCCTCCCTGTCCATCACCAATTCCTAGAGCTTGCTCAAACTCATGTCCATTGAGTTGGTGATGCCATCCAACCATCTCATCCTGTCGTCCCCTTCTCCTCCTGCCTTCAATCTTTCCCAGCATTAGGGTCTTTTCCAATGAGTCGGTTCTTCCCATCAGGTGATCAAAGTATGGAAATTTCAGCTTCAGCATCAGTCCTTCCAATGAATACTCAAGATTGATTTCCTTTAGGATTGACTGGCTGGATCTCCTTGCAGTCCAAGGCACTCTCAAGAGTCTTCTCCAGCACCACAGTTCAAAAGCATCAATTCTTCAGCGCTCAGCTTTCTTTATAATCCAACTCTCACCTCCATACATGACTATTGGAAAAACCACAGCTTTGACTAGACAGACTTTGTTGGCAAAGTAATGTCTCTGCTTTTTAATATGTTGTCTAGGTTGGTCATAGCTTTTCTTCCAAGGAGCAAGCGTCTTTTAATTTCATGGCTGCAGTCACCATCAGCAGTGATTTTGGAGCCCCCCAAAATAAGTCTGTCACTGTTTCCATTGTTTTCCCATCTATTGTCATGAAGTGATGGGACCAGATTCCATGATCTTAGTTTTCTGAATGCTGAGTTTTAAGCCAGATTTTTCACTCTCCTCTTTCACTTTCTTCAAGAGGCTCTTTAGTTCCTCTTAGCTTTCTGCCATAAGGGTGGTGTCATCTCCATATCTGAGATTATTGATATTTCTCCCAGCAATCTTGATTCCAGCTTGTGCTTCATCCAGCCAGGCATTTCCCATGATGTACTCTGCATAGAAGTTAAATAAGCAAAGTGACAATATACAGCCTTGACATACTCCAATTTGGTATCAGTCCGTTGTTTCATGTCCAGTTCTAACTGTTGCTTCTTGACCTGCACACAGATTTCTCAGGAGGCAGGTCAGGTGGTCTGGTATTCCCATCTCGTTAAGAATTTNTAGAAGTTAAATAAGCAAAGTGACAATATACAGCCTTGACATACTCCAATTTGGTACCAGTCCGTTGTTTCATGTCCAGTTCTAACTGTTGCTTCTTGACCTGCACACAGATTTCTCAGGAGGCAGGTCAGGTGGTCTGGTATTCCCATCTCGTTAAGAATTTTCCAGTTTGTTGTGATCCACACAGTCAAAGGCTATAGCGTAGTCCATGAAGCAAAAATAGATGTCTTTATTGAATTCTCTTACTGTGATTCAACGGATGTTGGCAATTTGATCTCTGGTTCCTCTGCCTTTTCTAAATCCAGCTTGTACATCTGGAAGTTCTCCATTCACATACTGTTGAAGCCTAGACAAACACCTAAAAAAAGAAAAAAAAAAAATCACACTGCAAATGAATCTGTGGCATACATAATCCAGGTCCATAGTGAGCACTGAAGAGTCCCAGGGAAGCTGAAATCTTCACCCCAGTGGGCGGTTTGCACGTGGCCCTGAGGCTGAACAAACAGCCCTAAGATGCCAGCCACTCCCCCAGGGGTTCGGGTTTCAACAGCAAACAGAAATACACCCCCTGGCGGAGCTTACACTCTAACTGGGGGACTCGGTAAAAATGAGAGTAAGTAACTGATATGCTAGAAGCCCACACGAGCTGTGTAGAGAAGCGAGGCTGGGAGCTGGTGACGCTGGGGTCCAGTGAGGCTGGGAGCTGGCGACACTGGGGTTCAGCGAGGCTGGTGACGCTGGGGTTCGGGGTGCGCACTTGCAGGGCCCTCACCTGCTTCTCTCCGGATCACGACCCCCTCCCCTCACCTTCCTGCGGGCCCCAGAGCGGTGTCCAGCGCGCGGAGCCGGCGCATCGCCGGGCGGGTGGCACCCCGCCCGAGCCGCCCCCGGGGGAGCCAGGCTCCCCGCGCCTCCTCCGCGCGGCTCCGCGCTCTCGGCTGCGCCTCCAGTACCAGCCGAGGTCAGGCGGGACCTTTCCACGGGGCCCCCCAGTGGGCCTGGGCCCGTGTGACCCCGGGAGAGGGGCACCAAAGACCTCCGACCCCGTGCAGCTGCAACCTTGGGAAACGGCGAGGACTGTGCGAGCTACCCGGTCCCCGACCCGGACCCAGACCCGAACCCGAACACTGACCCGGACCCGGACCCAGACCCCCACCCGGACCCCGACCCGGACCGGTGAGCCCTGCCTGGACGCGGACTCCATTCCCCGCAGGTGAGCGTGGCAGGGCGCGCGAGGCGCCCCTTCCTGCGCCCCGGGCTGCACCTGGCCCATCTGTCGCCTCCGCTGCGACTAGCCGCGTCCAGAGCCGAAGCCCCGGGACCGCCCGCTGGCCTGCTGCAGAGGCGGATCGGGCCGGCTCTGCTGTGGAGACCGGGTCGGGCCGGGCCTCCCGTAGGGGCCGGGCCTCCTGTAGGGGCCGGGTCGGGCCGGCTCTGATGTAGAGGTGGGTCTGGCCGGCTCTGCCGTAGGGGCCGGGTCGGGCCGGGTCGGGCGGCTCCGTGCACAGCACCCCTTGCGCCCCCTGCCCTGCGGTCCTTTGGGAGGAGCCCCGCCGCCCCGGCCCCTGCCCTCCACTCCCCCGCTGTCTCCTCTCAGCCCGGCCTCTGCTCCGTCCCCTGTACCCCGGTCCCCACCCTCCATCCAGGGTGGCCTGAAATGCGGGTTTTCTGAGCCTGCTCCTGAGGGCTAGACTCCGAAAGGGCAGAGACTGTCCTGCAGGAGGGGCACCCAGGTTCTAGGCAGTTTCCTGCCTCTTGTTGCCCCTAGAAGCATCCACAGGGAGACGCGGGGTGCCGGGTACCTGCAGGCCAGGAGGTCGGGCGGTCTTGGAGGTTTGTGCATGGGTGCTGGGGGCTGGCAGTGAGCAAGGCTACAGAATGACTCAGGCAGCGAGTGGCAAGCAGAGGGCCCTGGGGGCTCCCCTGGCTGCCCGGAGCCTCTGTCTCCTTCAGGTCCCAGGAGGCGGCGGGGGCTGGCAGGCTCTGTGGTGCGGGGGCTGAGGCGAGCGCGGGGGCCCAGGAGGTGGCCTGGGGGCCCAGGAGGGGGCCTGGGGGCACAGGAGGGGGCCTGGGGGCCGCGGGCCACTGTCCCTGCCTCCACCTGCCAGTCTCTCTGAAAACAGAGCGGGCTTTTCTAGGAGACGGTCAGTAGGAAGCTGGGCCCTGAAACGGCCCTGTACCTGTCTCTTATACACATCTTGGNCCACCTGCCAGTCTCTCTGAAAACAGAGCGGGCTTTTCTAGGAGACGGTCAGCAGGAAGCTGGGCCCTGAAACGGCCCTGTACCCCGTTTCCGTGGAACCTCGGCCCCTCCCCCCCACCTCCATTAAAATGGGCCTGGAGACAAAGTGTACCTGGCACCCACCCACCCAATCCCGGCGGGGGAGGGCAGGCGGGAGGAGAGGGGCATGCCCGGCCTGTCCCCCCAGAGGTAGGCGGGCGGAGGGCTCCCACAGGAAGGCCCCACCCATGCCGGAGGCTTGGTCTCACCTGGGGTGGGGTGGCTGTAGGGGCCAGCTGCTTGTTGAAAAGAGGAGGCTCCCCGAGTCGCCCCCGCTTACCGTGGCTGCGTCCAGCTCCTTCCTCCTGGACTTCCAAGGGTTTTCCCGCGCCCAGGATCCTGGTGACACAGGGCGCAGAGGCCCCGGCCGCCCGCTGACCTGGGTGTGGTGAGGCAGAGCGGGGGCCTCGGGGCTGGCGTTCTGTTGCCCCCCGTTCCTGGCCCTGCGCTGGGCCGGGTGCCGGCGGGGCTGGGGGCGGCAGGCGCTGGTGGAGCCTTATGCGGCTCTTCCAAGAGCAGCTGTCATCCGTGCTCGTCCTCCTGGACATCGGTCCAGCACCGTTCCCTTCAGGGAATGAGAGAGGTGAGCCTGAATTTCAGGAGACCCTGGGCCCCCAGGACCCGGAAGACGGGCCCCTGGGACCTCAGTGTGCTTGGCAGCAGGACGAGGCGGGTGGCGGCCTGCCGGCTGCTTCCAAGGGCACCCGTCGCCTGACCCCAGCCCCAGGGTAGCCAGGACTGGCTGGTCTGCCCCACAGGGACTGCCGATGGCACCCTGCCCTCCTCCCAGCAGGGCCTTTCTTCTCGCAGCAGTAACTGCCCGGGAGCCTAAGTCAGCCAGACCTTTCTGCACCGTTCTGCTCTCAACAAGGGGCTAAGCACCGGCCGTACGGACAAGGGGCAGGCCTGTGTCCCCCAGGCCTCGGCCACCTGACCCCAGGGCCGCTTGTGCGTCATCGTGGGCGTGGCTGAGGCTGCCTGCCCGCCTCCACCCCCCACCCCCGGCAGAGGGCTGACCCTGTGCTCGGGCCTGGCAGACCTGCTTCTGCACTCCTGCCCGGTCTGTTTCAGGCCTCGGCGTTTATAGGAAGGTGGTTGGCTTGGAAAAGTACAAGAACTGGCCTCCCCAGAGCCGCTGGCTTCCTCCAAGTGTGGCGTGTCCTTGGCACGCCGACCGGGCACTTTGTACTTGACAGGACCTGTGCCCGGTGTGCAGCGTGGCTGGATTAGAGGGGGTGGTTGGGTCTCTGCTCTCACAGGCAGGACCTGGGGCTGGGACGTTCTCAGATGACACCTGCGTCCCAGGGCGGCTGTCACTCAGGAGTGGAGCAACGTCACCTGATCCTCCCCTCCTCCCATCCTTAGACGCGGGCGGCAGCCTGGGCCAGAGGGTGGGCGGCAGGTGGGGACGTCTCTGACTCTGGGAGCCTTGCATCTCCCTGACCCCCTGGGTCGGGGCTCTCCCCAGTCCCTCCGCCCTGGGCTCCGCCCCCGTCCCCCCTCCCCCTGGGCTCCGCCAGATGTGTATAAGAGACAGGTTCTGCTCTCAACAAGGGGCTAATGTGGGGACGTCTCTGACTCTGGGAGCCTTGCATCTCCCTGACCCCCTGGGTCGGGGCTCTCCCCAGTCCCTCCGCCCTGGGCTCCGCCCCCGTCCCCCCTCCCCCTGGGCTCCGCCCCCTCCCCTGTGCTGCACGGAGGGCCCCTGGCCCACGCCCTCCTGGTCTCCTGCTGGGAGGCCCTGGGCGGGGAGCTGGCGGAGGCGAGGTTGTTCTGTGAATCAGTTCAGTGAGCAAGCGGGAGGGCGACCGTGGCCGTCACAACACAGATGCGAGGACGACGGGGAGGAGAGCCGGGCGCCCAGGGCCTGGTCCAGCGCTGCAGGGACCGCAGCCCGTGGCGCCACACGACCCGGAAGCGGCCGGGTGGTCCTGCTCACTGCCCTGCATGGAGCACCCCAGCCCCCCCGCTGCCCCTCCCAAGAGCCTTAGAGGGACACGCGGTGGCCGCGGCCGGCGTCCCCTCTGGACTGGCCTCGTGGGAGCTGGCATCACCAGGGGGGCTGTTCTTGGGGTTATTTCACTCGATAACGTAAGGAGGGGGAAGGAGCAGAGTTTGCAGGGTGTCGTGGGCACTGGGCCCCCAGGTCCAGCTGTCAAGACACGGAGAGCAGGCCCGAGACAGTAACTGAGACCGCGAGGCAGACCCGGGAGGGAGGCCGAGCATCTGCAAGGACGCGCCCCCAGGCCCGCCCCCACGGCGTCTGTGCAGCGCCGCGCCCCCACACCTCTGGGACCTGCCCCCGGCTGTTTCCTCCTTGTCCCCCAGGCCTCCGCCAAGCCCCCTTGGAGGCACCGCCCTCCAGAGCCAGCGGCTGGAACGGTCCAGGGCAAGTGAACGGCACAGTGGATGTTACCAGTCGGTCCCTTCTTGGAGGGGATCTCCCGGGGTGCACGCCTTGCGCCAGGAATGCAGCGAGCGGACGCCGCTCTGGTGAAGGAAGCCACGGGTATTGGTGACGGTACAGCTTGTTCCCGCCCACCCCAGAGAGTAACATGGCCCCTTGGGCCTCTGCATGTCCACTGAGCAGCTGGGCCCAGGGCCACTGAAGCAGTGGGGCACGGACCTGCACAGGGAGTGTGGGGCGCTAGCCAGGAGACCTGCCCCGGGACACGGGAGACACAGGGTCTGGGACACGATCGAGCCCCAGTGTCTGCAAGGCACAGGGTCTGGCCAGGGTGACCGGCTGGTCGAGGCCAGTGGACCATCCACTACCAAGGGCTGGAGCCCGAGGTAGCGTGTCCCAGGCCGAGGGGATGGTGCTGGGGAAGGCGCAGAGGTGGGGGCCCCGAGGTGGGGGTCCCGGTAGAATTCTGATGAGGAGGGACTGGGCAGGAGAGAGGGAAGGTGAGGTGATGGAGACACGGTCAGCGTTAGAGGCCCCAGGGGGCAGGGGGCGTTAGGAGGGTTTGCCTGGAAGTGACTCCTCATCCTTTCTCAAACGTCCGGGGTGCGGTGAGGAGGGAGGGGTGTCGGGGAGCAGCCGCTCTGGTGACCTGCTGCCCCCCCAGCCCCTGCCTTGGGCTCCACACAGCATCAGGCCTGCCCCGTGGGGTCCAGACACGTCCTCGGGGCACATGGGCCAGTCGGAAGGAGTCACCTAGCTCACCGGAGGCCCCTGCCAGCAAGTGGGGGGTGACCTGGTATGTCGAGGGTCCCACGCGGAACGAGGGGCCCTGGGGTCACCGCACACGGCATGGGATGGCAGCCTCGTTTCACGCCACCCGCCCACCAGAGGGGCCCATCTGTGGGGTCCACCCGCACCAGAACTCGGCTTCTCTGGTGCAGAAGCAGAAAGCGCGGGAAGAGCGTCCATCCGCGCGGCCGTTCCGAGAAGCTCCTCATGAGGGCGGGTCCAGATGACTCCATGGTCTCTGCTCCCAGCGCATGGGGTCGACAGGGTCCCAGACACCTCGTGGCCTCTGCTGTGCCTGCTCCAGAGACCCACGGACCCCCTGGAGGGTCTGCGAAGCGGCTCTGAGGCCACGTGGTTCGTGTCTCTTGTGGCCTGCCGTGACCTCAAGCAAGTGGAAACTGGGTCAGCCCAGGGAATCCGAGGCGCCTCGTAAAAGTCGAGAAACCGTAAGCTCGGAAGGACCCTGGTCGGGGTCCACAGGGCGCTCTGCTCGGGGCATGGTGGGGGGCAACGCCGAGCGCGGTGGCCCACCGCCTTTGATGGGGCTTCCCCGCGGCCGGGAGAAAGGGACACGGGGAGTGAGCAGACGGCCGTGACCTGGAGTCCTGGGGGGCACACGCAGAGGCCCAGGGCGGAGAACAGACAGGGCTGGCCCTCGGAGGGGCTCGAAGGCCACGGACCCCGCTTCTTCTTGGCGGGAGGTGGGAGCCTTTCTCGGCTAGAGTGTGTGATACGCCCCATTTCTGCAAGAATTCAGGGCTGAGGTGTCAAGAGTCCTGGGGTAGGGGGAGCTGAGAGAGGAGGATCTGGGAGAACCCCCGGAAGTTCACACTGGAGGTGGGGGCGTGGCCTGGAGGTGGAGCCCTGAGCATTTGCTGCCCTCCGGACTTGGGGTGGGAGAAAGACCCCAGGCGACCCCTGAGGCTGCTGTCCTGGGCCGAGGGCGGGGCGCCCAGGCAGAGGGGCTCATCTTGTTTCCCAGCGATGGATGGCCCTGCGGGCTCCACAGCAGCCTCCCGAGAGGATGAAGGAAGGACCGCCAGGCGTGGGGCGGCTCGTATCTCCTCCCCAGCGGGCACCGCGTGTCTTGAGACTTTCCTTCTTCGCCGACACCCTCGCACCAGTTTCAGGGCAGAGTCCTGCTTTCAGATGAGCAGGCCCGCTGTGGCCGGCTCTGACCTTGGTTCTTCTTGCTCCTCCCCAAGGCCTCACGGGACCGGAGAGCAGGGGCCGCGCCTGCCGGGCACTGCTGAGAAGTGCCCTACAGCACCCAGAGAGTTCAGAACCAGCAAAAAACCATGCTGCGCCCGTCTGCTTTCCGTTCACCCTGCACAGAGTAAACCACACGCCCCTCCCCGCCTCACCCCTCTGCCCCACACCCACCGGGTCACTTAGCCCAGGACCTGTGGTGCCTCGGGGATGTTCAGAACCAGCAAAAAACCATGCTGCGCCCGTCTGCTTTCCGTTCACCCTGCACAGAGTAAACCACACGCCCCTCCCCGCCTCACCCCTCTGCCCCACACCCACCGGGTCACTTAGCCCAGGACCTGTGGTGCCTCGGGGACCCAGGGACCCCTCCCCACTCTCTTGCTGCCGGTGACCCGTCTGGCTCTGAATCAGCGGCCAAGCGCCAGCTCCATGCCCAGTGCAGCCTCTGAGACCAGACAAGGCCCCAGCGTGAGGCCCTGGCACCTGGCAGCCTTTTGCCAAAACCCAGGGCACTCTATTCCGAGGCCAGGGGGCCCCAGTGGGGGCAGGGGCTTACTCCGGAGAGCTGGGTGGCGCCTCCAGCCCGAGAGAGGCGCCCAGCTGGCAGCCACAGGTGCCTCACGGCCCGTTTATTTGGATAACTCGCTACTTGGAAACTATAAGCTTCGCTAAGCTTCGCTGACCTTCCCTGTGGCTCAGACGGTAAAGAAGCTGCTTCTAATGCAAGAGACCTGGATTCCATCCCTGGGTCGGAAAGATGCTGTGGAGAAGGGAACGGCACCCCACTCCAGTATTCTTGCCTGGAGAGTCCCATGGACAGAGGAGTCTGGCAGGCTACAGGCTGTGGGGTTGCAAAGAGTCGGACACGACTGAGCGACTAACCCTACTGCTAACCCTCCTGAACGCGGGAGAAGGCAGATGCTTCCGCAGCGGAGGGTGTGCCAGACGCCCGCAGACCACGGGCCTGGCTGACCTGCCCCAGAGCCCCTCGCCCCCCGCTCCAGCTCCGTGTGGTTGGGCAAATTGCCCTCTGCGCACAGCTGGCTTCTTTCTCTGGGCGGGGAGGGTGGGGTCATCGCGGCTCTAAATCCTAAGTTCACGGTCCTGGCCGGGTCAGCAGAGAGGAGGCTCCCAGAGGGAATTCTAAGAATCCTCTCTCCCAGCTGAAGGGCAGCTGGAGCCGTGGGTGGGCCCGGCCACCGCTCGGTGACAGCGCTGACTCATGTCCTTTCGGCACCTCCCTGCTCCCCGCCTGCGCTGCCCCGAGGAGGGCTGAGGGTTGACGGGGGGCAATCCCAGGGGTCCTCCGCCGTCCTCACGGGGCTGGTGAGGGTGATGGGGGGTGACTGGAGCGCTCACAAGCCTGAGCACACCCCGGTTTGCCCCCTGCCCGCCCCCCGAGTGACGGCCACAGGCTTCAGACAAGCGTCAGCCCCTGCCGTCCGACCGTCCTTGCCCCCCACCTGTCGTGGAGTGAGGAGCCGGTCAGTGTGGCTCAGCCTGCTCTCCCCCGGGCCCCCAGCCCTGCCATCCTTTGGGGGTGGTTCCAGCAGACCCCACATCCTGCCCTCTGCCGACCTCTTGTGCTGTGACCCGCCCCCAGCCCTGGCTCCCGGGTCCCACATCTGTTAAATGATGCTCTGGTGCATCATTGAAACCTCTGCCCCGGAGGGCGACAGGCTGCCTTCCACAGGGGAGACCCCAAAGATGGGGGAAAAGCACACTGTTCCCGCCCCTCGTGACATGAGATGTGTATAAGAGACAGGACACAGGGTCTGGGACACGATCGAGCCCCAGTGTCTGCAAGGCACAGGGTCTGGCCAGGGTGACCGGCTGGTCGAGGCCAGTGGACCATCCACTACCAAGGGCTGGAGCCCGAGGTAGCGTGTCCCAGGCCGAGGGGATGGTGCTGGGGAAGGCGCAGAGGTGGGGGCCCCGAGGTGGGGGTCCCGGTAGAATTCTGATGAGGAGGGACTGGGCAGGAGAGAGGGAAGGTGAGGTGATGGAGACACGGTCAGCGTTAGAGGCCCCAGGGGGCAGGGGGCGTTAGGAGGGTTTGCCTGGAAGTGACTCCTCATCCTTTCTCAAACGTCCGGGGTGCGGTGAGGAGGGAG
>SJYT01058425.1:314104-352069 GCA_006410635.1 Cephalophus harveyi | reverse complement strand
GCTCTCCTCCTCTCCTCAGCTGCAAACGCAGACAGGCCTGGGCACTCTCGGGGTGACCCGCTCGCGTCTCATCACCAGATCGGGGCTGCGGGGGGTCCTCAGTTCCCAGCAGGGATACATCAGGGAGGCCCCAGCACTCTGCATGCCCCCCGCCCAGCGGCAGTGAGACCCCTGCGCTTCCCACCAGGCTGAGTCTGCCACTCAGAATTCAGAGCTGCCCTGGATGTGCGGTGAGAGCTAGCGCACGCCCCTGAGTCCAGCGGGGTCTGCAGCAGGGGTCTCAGAGGCGCTGGAGCAGGGGCCTCTCTGCCTCAGGCTCCCCACGGATAAAGCCAGCAAGCCGCGTTGCCTCTGGCAGCTGCCCCTCCAGGAAAAGTGGGAATAACAGCAGCCCCTTAAGGAGCAGCAGGGGCTGCCCCGGCTGCTCACTGGACACGGGGCGGGTCAGGCGCGTGACCCTTGGCGGGGGAAAGTGCACGTGGACCGGGTGGGGTGAGGGGTGGGGGCGGGCAGAGCTGTCACGGCCACTAAGCCAGCAGCTCCTCCTCCAGACTCAGGTTCCTTGTCCCTAAAGCAAGCCGTTGCGCCCATCAGAACCGGCTCCCTGAGGGGCAGGTGAGGCGCTGGCCACAGGCAGCGCTGACTCGTCAGGGCACACACATGCACACTCTGTCACACTCATGCACACAGGGCATCACACACAGGGCACACACATGCACACTTCAGGCACACTCGCACATGCAGGGCATGCATACACACACTGTCACACTCACGCACACAGGGCATGCACACGCACACTCTGTCACACTCATGCACACGGCACGCACACACATTGTCACAGTTGCACACACAGGGCATGCACACACACTGTCACACTCACACACACAGGGCATGCACATGCACACTCTGTCACACTCATGCACACAGGGCACGCACACACACTGTCACACTAGCACACACAGGGCACGCACAAGCACACTCTGTCACACGTACAGGGCACGCACAAGCACACCTCAGGCACACACACGCAGGCACGTGCGCGTGCACTGTCACACACAGTGCACACACGCACACTCTCAGGCACACTCACATCAGGGCACACAGACGCTCACTCTGTCACACTTGCACACGCAGGGCACACACAGGCCCACACGCCGGCTAGAAGCAGCTTTCCTGGCCGACGATTGCTTTGTATTCTGTGCCACCTGTGGAATGACTTCTTGGTGGTTTTCTACCGTTTTATAGCGGATTTTAATGGTGTTATTGAACTATGATTTACATGTTAAAAATACATTCAAATGAACAATAGAGTGAGTGGTAAACGCACGACCGCGCCCCCGCTGTCTGACCGCAGCACGTCCCCCACCTGCGGCCGCCTCCAGCCGGGCAGCACGGACCTGCTTTCTGCCCCCAGTGTGGCCTCTGCACGTGTCGTGCACTCGTGTAAATCCTGTTCTCCGGTTGGCATGATTTTTTGACATTTGTCCACACACCAGTACTTTGCTCCTACTTACTGCTGAATGGTTTTCCTCCGTCGTTTTGTGAAACCTGTACATTATGGGCCTATGTTTTGGAAGCTTTATTTCTGAAACAGTCTTGGCAGGCCCGTCTTGTGGTAGAGAACAAAGACCAGGATCCAGAACCCGGGGCAGAGCCCCTGTGCTGTGCTCACAGCTGCCCGGTGGGGGCTGACGCCCGTTCCTGGCGCCTTCCCTGGGAGAAGCCTCACTTCTGCGTCCCTGCCTGCGCCCGCGCGGGATTCCTGTGTATGTGTCTGGGTGCGTGGCTGCCGCCGCTCGGACACTCATAGAACGGGGCCGTGCCCGCGTCCGTTCTTCCTCATGGCAGGACCATCTGTGGCTCACAGGTCATCCCAGGCAGTGAGTCGGGCAACCAGGCGCACGTGCAGGGGTCAGGGGTTAGCATCTCCTTTTCGGCTCTTCAGCCATTTGAAAAATCCTCAAGTCGCAGGTTAAAGGGACGCGCACATCTTGGAGGAGTAGGCCCGCTGGAAGCCTCTCACTCCCTGACGGCCCACACACATGTGCGTGACCTGGATCATGGAATAAAGGGTATTCTTCCAAGGGCCGTGACTGACAGGCTGGCACAGCCGTGGGGGTCTCCAGGCAGGGCCAGGCTGGGACTCAAGGGAGGGGCCCCCTCCCATAACCTTGCAGGTCCTCGTGGTAGATGCAAAATAAATAGTAATGGAGACCTTTTGGGAGAGGGCACAGCAGCCCGCTCCAGGATTCCTGCCTGGAGAATCCCACGGACAGAGCAGCCTGGCAGGCTACAGTCCACAGTGTCACAAAGAGCTAGACACGACTGAAGCTACAGCGTGCATGTGTGCAGAGAGACCTTTGGAGCCCGCAGTGTAGGAAACCTCTGCTTCCCTAGGAGGCACCCCGCTGTGGGGGTGAGGTTCCGTGCAGCTTGGGCCCTGAGCCCTCCCCGGCCTGGGGGCCTCTGTGCCCTGGGCTGACCCTCAGATTCGCTCTGTAACGCATGTCAGGATAGAAGCCCTGGTGTCCACCATCCGGGCAGAGGGCTCAGGGGCATCACACGCCCTCAGCACGTCAGGGCGCCCGCTTCCCTGGCACCACCACCACTGATGGAGGAAGGCAGGAAGGAAGGATGTTTCACAGGGTCTATTTCAGGCCTTTGGAAGGCCTGGCAGTCAGAAGCTCAGCAAATACTTCTCCAAGGACTGGAAGAGAGAGACACGCGGAGTAAGTCAGCGCGCCGGGCGGAGGCCGGGCTGCTGGCCCTCGAGGGGCCCATCCCCCGGGTCGTGGCATGGAGTCGGCCCTGAGGGTGCAGGCGAGTGCCTGACTGTTCTGGACGCTTGCTCTTCCTTCTAACAACGCGACATAAAGCCACGAGCAGCCCACAGGTCGCACGTGGGCTCGGGCTGGTCTGCGGGGAGAGGGGTGGTGGCTCCAGCGGTGCGCCAGCCGGCGGTCAGCACCCCCAAGGCCTCACTGCAGTCTGCGCCCCACGCTTCCAGTCCCAGGGCTGCGGCAGGCCGGGTGCCCCCTTCGTGGCCTTCCTCGGGGTGCAGTACTACGTGGAAAGCGGGAGGCTCATCAGGTAGGCGCTCGCTGTTTTCACACCCCGGAAGGTGGTGAGCTCAGGCCCAGCCGACGAGGCTGGAACAGAGGGTGAGGGCAGCCAGCGTTTCCAATCAGCCGCCTGGGAGGACTGGGGTACAAACGAGCGCATTTCAAGTGCAGACGTCTTTCTGCCCTGGGTTGGGGCTTTTCCCCAGCGGGTGGGGCAGGGTCTGAGGGTTCCTGTGCAAGTGGGGGGCCGCCCTCCTGCCGGTGCCCCACCGGGCCGGCACACTGCAGGCTCCTCTTGAGCTCCTGGGCTGCATTCCTGAGAAGCCCCTGCAGCCTGTGTGGGGTAACAGGGGCCCTGGAACCCGGCCCAGGCCTGGGGGTGAGCAGGGCCTGGGTCCAGGAACCAGCCCCCAGCGTGTGAGCTGGGCCTCCACGAGCCTGCCCAGGTGTGCAAGGTTCTGGAAGTCTCAGGGGGCGATCAGGCAGGTTGGGGGGAGGGAGGGTGGCCCTGTGCCATGGGGCCAGTCGCTCCAGGGGTGTTAGAAGTGGACTTAGCCCTGGGTGCCCTGCCCCCGGCGGTGCGGGGAGTGAGCAGAGGAAAGGGGCCCTCCCTGGGGCGTGGGCGGCTGCAAACCCGGCTGCAGGCTGGTCCCTGGGCCCTGCTCACCCGGAGTCTCAGGAGATGTGTATAAGAGACAGGCCCCCGTCCCTGGAGGGGGCAGGCTCTCTCTGGGGTCGGGAGGCATGGGGGCACCCAGCCTCCGTCCCTGGAGGGGGCAGGCTGTCTCTCGGGTCAGGAGGTGGGGGGGCACCCGGCCTCTGTCCCTGGAGGGGGTGGGCTCTCTCTGGGGTCGGGAGGCATGGGGGCACCCAGCCTCTGTCCCTGGAGGGGGCGGGCCCTCTCTGGGGCCGGGCACCCCCACCCTCTCTCACAGGAGGCCCACTGCATGCAGGGACACCGCGTCGTCACCCCGGGAGCCTCTGGGGGCCCTGAACGCTGACCCCGCTGGGTGGGAAGCCCCCTGAGCTGGGGCCCTGCGGACCAGCTCTGCCCAGTGGAGCCCCTCCTCTGCAGCCCCGTCCCTCCCGGGGGCTGCCCTGCTCTGTGCCCTGAGGGCCTCCTGCCCCTCCCACAGGTGCAGGCCACCGGGCGTGAGCTCTTCCAGCAGGTGTGCGACCTGACCGGCATCAGGGAAGCCCACTTCTTTGGCCTCAGCGTGGTCAGAAGTAAGCAAGCACCGCCTGGCGACCGCGGGACCCCGACCCCTTCCCTGGGCAGGGCTGGCAGGTGCTCGGGGCAGACGATCCCAGGCCTCTGCCTGGTGCTCCGCCATGCCGTGCTCCAGGGGCATGGGGCGATCCCTCCTCACCACATCAGAGCACACGCGTGGTCACACAGGCACAGTGACACGCACACTCGCACACTCGCACACACACACATGCACACTCACACACGTTTCCATATGCACACATGATCACACTCATGCACACCATCTCACACATTCACATGCTTCTACATTCACACCCATGCACCACTCACACACACTCACATTATACTTACATGCACATACTCGCATGCACACACTCATGTGTTTACACACTCTCACACTGGTGCACACAGGCATACACACGGTGGCACTTGTGCACGCTCTGCCCAGGCCCTGCCTCTCTTTGTAGATAATGAGCACGTCTTCATGGATCTGGAGCAGAAGCTCAGCAAATACTTCTCCAAGGACTGGAAGAGAGAGACACGCGGAGTAAGTCAGCGCGCCGGGCGGAGGCCGGGCTGCTGGCCCTCGAGGGGCCCATCCCCCGGGTCGTGGCATGGAGTCGGCCCTGAGGGTGCAGGCGAGTGCCTGACTGTTCTGGACGCTTGCTCTTCCTTCTAACAACGCGACATAAAGCCACGAGCAGCCCACAGGTCGCACGTGGGCTCGGGCTGGTCTGCGGGGAGAGGGGTGGTGGCTCCAGCGGTGCGCCAGCCGGCGGTCAGCACCCCCAAGGCCTCACTGCAGTCTGCGCCCCACGCTTCCAGTCCCAGGGCTGCGGCAGGCCGGGTGCCCCCTTCGTGGCCTTCCTCGGGGTGCAGTACTACGTGGAAAGCGGGAGGCTCATCAGGTAGGCGCTCGCTGTTTTCACACCCCGGAAGGTGGTGAGCTCAGGCCCAGCCGACGAGGCTGGAACAGAGGGTGAGGGCAGCCAGCGTTTCCAATCAGCCGCCTGGGAGGACTGGGGTACAAACGAGCGCATTTCAAGTGCAGACGTCTTTCTGCCCTGGGTTGGGGCTTTTCCCCAGCGGGTGGGGCAGGGTCTGAGGGTTCCTGTGCAAGTGGGGGGCCGCCCTCCTGCCGGTGCCCCACCGGGCCGGCACACTGCAGGCTCCTCTTGAGCTCCTGGGCTGCATTCCTGAGAAGCCCCTGCAGCCTGTGTGGGGTAACAGGGGCCCTGGAACCCGGCCCAGGCCTGGGGGTGAGCAGGGCCTGGGTCCAGGAACCAGCCCCCAGCGTGTGAGCTGGGCCTCCACGAGCCTGCCCAGGTGTGCAAGGTTCTGGAAGTCTCAGGGGGCGATCAGGCAGGTTGGGGGGAGGGAGGGTGGCCCTGTGCCATGGGGCCAGTCGCTCCAGGGGTGTTAGAAGTGGACTTAGCCCTGGGTGCCCTGCCCCCGGCGGTGCGGGGAGTGAGCAGAGGAAAGGGGCCCTCCCTGGGGCGTGGGCGGCTGCAAACCCGGCTGCAGGCTGGTCCCTGGGCCCTGCTCACCCGGAGTCTCAGGAGCCGCACGCCCACCTGTGCCTGCCCCACCACCAGGCCCCGAGGGCCCTGGGTGACCTGTCGGGGTCCAGAGGCCGAGGGACGCAGGGGGTGGCCCCCTGAGCCTGGTCAGCGGGGGCCCGGGGGGGTGAGCGTGGAGGGGAGCAGGGCCTGGGGTCAGCGGGGGGCCGTGGGGGTGAGCGTGGAGGGGAGCAGGGCCTGGGGTCAGCGGGGGGCCGTGGGGGTGAGCGTGGAGGGGAGCAGGCGGGGTTCTGCCTGGGGACAGCATGGGTTCAACCTACCCCTCTGGCCGCCCCACACCCCGGAGAAATGGGCCCTGGCTCCGGCTGCCCGCATGGGCACGTGTCCCTCTTGCTCTGCGGCCCCCGGCTGTGGCTGAGGCTGAACACAGCCTGGAGCCCGTGTCAGGCTGTGTCCTGGGGCCTAGGGCTGCCCTTTCCCCCTGTGGCACCCCGCGTCCTGCCCTCTCCCCCTGCTCCCCTCGCCGGCCTGTCTTAGTCGAGTCTACAGGCACCGACACGTGCCTAGGGAGATCGCTGCTCCCTGAGGGGGAGTCCTCATGGAAGGGTCTGTGGCGTTGCTGGTGTTAGGCGCTCAGTCGGGTCTGACTCTGCGACCCCATGAACCGCAGCACACCAGGCCTCCCTGTCCATCACCAACTCCCAGAGTCCACCCAAACCCATGTCCATAGAGTCGGTGATGCCATCCAACCATCTCATCCTCTGTCATCTCCTTCTCCTCCTGCCCCCAATCCCTCCCAGCATCAGGGTCTTTTGAAGTGAATTAGCTCTTCGCATGAGGTGACCAAAGTATTGGAGTTTCAGCTTTAGCATCAGTCCTTCCAGTGAACACCCAGGACTGATCTCCTTCAGAATGGACTGGTTGGGTCTCCTTGCAGTCCAAGGGATTCTCAAAAGTCTTCTCCAACACCACAGTTCAAAAGCATCAACTCTTTGGTGCTCAGCTTTCTTTATAGTCCAACTCTCACATCCATACATGACCACTGGAAAACCCATAACTGTGACCAGACGGACCTTAGTCGTTAAAACGATGTCTCTGCTTTTTAATACACTGTCTGGGTTTGTCATAGCTTTTCTTCCAAGGAGCAAGCGTCTTTGAATTTCATGGCTGCAGTCACCATCCACAGTGATTTTGGAGTCCCCAGAAATAAAGGCTGTCACGGTTTCCGCTGTTTCCCCATCTATCTGCTGTGAGTGATGGCGCTGAAGGACAGCTGTGGCTTGTGAAAAAGCAGAACTTATCGTGGGCGGGGCCTGGCGAAGAGCTGGCTCCTGGAGGGTTGCCCTTGGGGCGGGCAGGAGGGACTGCAGTGCCCCCTGCTTCTCTGCTCACGGATGGACTTCTGGTTTGGAGCCGAGGCCCCAAGCCCTGTGTCCGCATCCAGCGAGCTGGCCGTGGGTCTTTAGGGGGTTCACTGTGTCCTTAGAGCGGCCGCCGGCCGTGGGGAGGGGGCAGCAGGAGCACTTCGGGAGGAGGGATGGGAGGTGCTAGGTGTGGGCCCCGCCCATGCGAGCCTGGCCCCGCCCACGCGAGCCTGGCTCTGGAGGGACCTCCGGGGGCAGGTTCTCTGGAGGACCTGCGTCTAGAAGGAAGGTGAGCCTGTCGATGCGGACACGGAGCTTGGCTGTGACGAGCCCCACAGGCTCCCCGCCCGGCCCTGCAACCTGGGGCCAGCTTAGTTCCAGGCATGTGCACGCCGCACGGGCGGACCCCGTGTTTACCTGCACCGCGGCTGACACCAAGCGTCAGGAGACAATGGCTGGGAAGACCCAGATGGTGAATCACCATCCTGGCAGGCTGAGGGGCCGACCCTCAACAAGTCAGAGGGACCGTGGCAAGGCCGGCCCCCAGGAACTGGCCACTAAGAAGCGGGACGCCCCTCTGACTGAAGATGACGACAGAGCTTCCCGACGCCCCAGGAGCCACGGCCTCCCCGCAAGCCTGCAGCAGCGCCCGCGGACGCCCTGGGCCAGGCCCTGCGCTCTGCACCCGGGGCCACCCTCTCCAGCGCCGCGGCCGCCCCGGGGAGAACGGGTCCACGGTGCGGCCTCCACAGCCAGCCTCCCACACACGGACTCGGCGCCACACAGGAGCTTCCGTCTGTGGGGCCCAACCACCAGCCCAGGAAACGCAGAGTATGGAGGCCCCGAGGCACGCGGGAGACATGTCAGCCACGGGGGACAGCACCCGGGTGCCCCGAAGTCAAGGCCTTGAGCTCTGTCCAACCAGCAAGGCAGGCAAACGTGACATTCGTGAGGCCACTGGAAATTTAAACTGTGGGATGTTTGGCATAATGGACTTTTTAGGCGGCCTGAAGCGTTTTTGGACTGAGCGAGCGCACGCCCTTCTCTGGGCACACGTGGGTGAAAGGGCCGCTTGGCTTCTGACGGTGCAGGGTGGACACACACCCAGGGTGGGCCGCGCAGGGCCAGGAGGGGCGGGAAGGCAGCAGGGCTGGGGGCTCAGCCTGGGCCTGGAGCCCAGCATGAGGTGCCTGCAGCAGGAGTGGGGTGGGGGAGCCAGAGACCCCCCACCAGCGGCTCCTTTCAGGGGTGCCCAGACCCCAGCCCCGCTTCCAGGAGTGGCCTAGCGACACTGGCCTAGGGTGGAGAGGCGTGGGGGCACCCAGCCCCCGTCCCTGGAGGGGGCAGGCTGTCTCTGGGGTCAGGAGGTTGGGGGGCACCCAGCCCCCGTCCCTGGAGGAGGCAGGCTGTCTCTGGGGTCAGGAGGTGGGGGGGCACCCAGCCCCCGTCCCTGGAGGAGGCAGGCTCTCTCTGGGGTCCGGAGGTGGGGGCGCACCCAGCCTCCGTCCCTGGAGGAGGCAGGCTGTCTCTGGGGTCAGGAGGTGGGGGGGCACCCAGCCCCCGTCCCTGGAGGGGGCAGGCTCTCTCTGGGGTCGGGAGGTGGGGGGGCACCCAGCCTCCGTCCCTGGAGGAGGCAGGCTGTCTCTGGGGTCAGGAGGTGGGGGGGCACCCAGCCCCCGTCCCTGGAGGGGGCAGGCTCTCTCTGGGGTCCGGAGGTGGGGGCGCACCCAGCCTCCGTCCCTGGAGGAGGCAGGCTGTCTCTGGGGTCAGGAGGTGGGGGGGCACCCAGCCCCCGTCCCTGGAGGGGGCAGGCTCTCTCTGGGGTCCGGAGGTGGGGGCGCACCCAGCCTCCGTCCCTGGAGGAGGCAGGCTGTCTCTGGGGTCAGGAGGTGGGGGGGCACCCAGCCCCCGTCCCTGGAGGGGGCAGGCTCTCTCTGGGGTCCGGAGGTGGGGGCGCACCCAGCCTCCGTCCCTGGAGGAGGCAGGCTGTCTCTGGGGTCAGGAGGTGGGGGGGCACCCAGCCCCCGTCCCTGGAGGGGGCAGGCTCTCTCTGGGGTCCGGAGGTGGGGGCGCACCCAGCCTCCGTCCCTGGAGGAGGCAGGCTGTCTCTGGGGTCAGGAGGTGGGGGGGCACCCAGCCCCCGTCCCTGGAGGGGGCAGGCTCTCTCTGGGGTCGGGAGGTGGGGGGGCACCCAGCCTCCGTCCCTGGAGGAGGCAGGCTGTCTCTGGGGTCAGGAGGTGGGGGGGCACCCCTGTCTCTTATACACATCTGAAGAGGGCCCCGTGCGTGGGGACATGCGGCCCCGTCCCTCTGGGGGCACGCCGGCTGCCGCTGCTTCCCGGCCCTGCCGAGTCCCCCCCACAGGAGCAGACAGAGGACCCTGGTCCTGAGAACTGCGAGTGGCCGGCAGGATGACAGCGGAGCTCCGGGACGTCCTGGTGCTGCTGCCCACGCGGGAGCGGCTGCGGCTGGCCGGGGGGGTGAGCGTGGAGGGGAGCAGGCGGGGTTCTGCCTGGGGACAGCATGGGTTCAACCTACCCCTCTGGCTGCCCCACACACCGGAGAAATGGGCCCTGGCTCTGGCTGCCCGCATGGGCACGTGTCCCTCTTGCTCTGTGGCCCCCGGCTGTGGCTGAGGCTGAACACAGCCTGGAGCCCCTGTCAGGCTGTGTCCTGGGGCCTAGGGCTGCCCTTTCCCCCTGCGGCACCCCGCGTCCTGCCCTCTCCCCCTGCTCCCCTCGCCGGCCTGTCTTAGTCGAGTCTAGAGGCACCGACACGTGCCTAGGGAGATCGCTGCTCCCTGAGGGGGAGTCCTCATGGAAGGGTCTGTGGCGTTGCTGGTGTTAGGCGCTCAGTCGGGTCTGACTCTGCGACCCCATGAACCGCAGCACACCAGGCCTCCCTGTCCATCACCAACTCCCAGAGTCCACCCAAACCCATGTCCATAGAGTCGGTGATGCCATCCAACCATCTCATCCTCTGTCATCTCCTTCTCCTCCTGCCCCCAATCCCTCCCAGCATCAGGGTCTTTTGAAGTGAATTAGCTCTTCGCATGAGGTGACCAAAGTATTGGAGTTTCAGCTTTAGCATCAGTCCTTCCAGTGAACACCCAGGACTGATCTCCTTCAGAATGGACTGGTTGGGTCTCCTTGCAGTCCAAGGGATTCTCAAAAGTCTTCTCCAACACCACAGTTCAAAAGCATCAACTCTTTGGTGCTCAGCTTTCTTTATAGTCCAACTCTCACATCCATACATGACCACTGGAAAACCCATAACTGTGACCAGACGGACCTTAGTCGTTAAAACGATGTCTCTGCTTTTTAATACACTGTCTGGGTTTGTCATAGCTTTTCTTCCAAGGAGCAAGCGTCTTTGAATTTCATGGCTGCAGTCACCATCCACAGTGATTTTGGAGTCCCCAGAAATAAAGGCTGTCACGGTTTCCGCTGTTTCCCCATCTATCTGCTGTGAGTGATGGCGCTGAAGGACAGCTGTGGCTTGTGAAAAAGCAGAACTTATCGTGGGCGGGGCCTGGCGAAGAGCTGGCTCCTGGAGGGTTGCCCTTGGGGCGGGCAGGAGGGACTGCAGTGCCCCCTGCTTCTCTGCTCACGGATGGACTTCTGGTTTGGAGCCGAGGCCCCAAGCCCTGTGTCCGCATCCAGCGAGCTGGCCGTGGGTCTTTAGGGGGTTCACTGTGTCCTTAGAGCGGCCGCCGGCCGTGGGGAGGGGGCAGCAGGAGCACTTCGGGAGGAGGGATGGGAGGTGCTAGGTGTGGGCCCCGCCCATGCGAGCCTGGCCCCGCCCACGCGAGCCTGGCTCTGGAGGGACCTCCGGGGGCAGGTTCTCTGGAGGACCTGCGTCTAGAAGGAAGGTGAGCCTGTCGATGCGGACACGGAGCTTGGCTGTGACGAGCCCCACAGGCTCCCCGCCCGGCCCTGCAACCTGGGGCCAGCTTAGTTCCAGGCATGTGCACGCCGCACGGGCGGACCCCGTGTTTACCTGCACCGCGGCTGACACCAAGCGTCAGGAGACAATGGCTGGGAAGACCCAGATGGTGAATCACCATCCTGGCAGGCTGAGGGGCCGACCCTCAACAAGTCAGAGGGACCGTGGCAAGGCCGGCCCCCAGGAACTGGCCACTAAGAAGCGGGACGCCCCTCTGACTGAAGATGACGACAGAGCTTCCCGACGCCCCAGGAGCCACGGCCTCCCCGCCAGCCTGCAGCAGCGCCCGCGGACGCCCTGGGCCAGGCCCTGCGCTCTGCACCCGGGGCCACCCTCTCCAGCGCCGCGGCCGCCCCGGGGAGAACGGGTCCACGACGTGCGGCCTCCACAGCCAGCCTCCCACACACGGACTCGGCGCCACACAGGAGCTTCCGTCTGTGGGGCCCAACCACCAGCCCAGGAAACGCAGAGTATGGAGGCCCCGAGGCACGCGGGAGACATGTCAGCCACGGGGGACAGCACCCGGGTGCCCCGAAGTCAAGGCCTTGAGCTCTGTCCAACCAGCAAGGCAGGCAAACGTGACATTCGTGAGGCCACTGGAAATTTAAACTGTGGGATGTTTGGCATAATGGACTTTTTAGGCGGCCTGAAGCGTTTTTGGACTGAGCGAGCGCACGCCCTTCTCTGGGCACACGTGGGTGAAAGGGCCGCTTGGCTTCTGACGGTGCAGGGTGGACACACACCCAGGGTGGGCCGCGCAGGGCCAGGAGGGGCGGGAAGGCAGCAGGGCTGGGGGCTCAGCCTGGGCCTGGAGCCCAGCATGAGGTGCCTGCAGCAGGAGTGGGGTGGGGGAGCCAGAGACCCCCCACCAGCGGCTCCTTTCAGGGGTGCCCAGACCCCAGCCCCGCTTCCAGGAGTGGCCTAGCGACACTGGCCTAGGGTGGAGAGGCGTGGGGGCACCCAGCCCCCGTCCCTGGAGGGGGCAGGCTGTCTCTGGGGTCAGGAGGTTGGGGGGCACCCAGCCCCCGTCCCTGGAGGAGGCAGGCTGTCTCTGGGGTCAGGAGGTGGGGGGGCACCCAGCCCCCGTCCCTGGAGGAGGCAGGCTCTCTCTGGGGTCCGGAGGTGGGGGCGCACCCAGCCTCCGTCCCTGGAGGAGGCAGGCTGTCTCTGGGGTCAGGAGGTGGGGGGGCACCCAGCCCCCGTCCCTGGAGGGGGCAGGCTCTCTCTGGGGTCGGGAGGTGGGGGGGCACCCAGCCTCCGTCCCTGGAGGAGGCAGGCTGTCTCTGGGGTCAGGAGGTGGGGGGGCACCCAGCCCCCGTCCCTGGAGGGGGCAGGCTCTCTCTGGGGTCCGGAGGTGGGGGCGCACCCAGCCTCCGTCCCTGGAGGAGGCAGGCTGTCTCTGGGGTCANGGAGGCCACTGGGGGCCGAGGGGGTCCACTGGAGAGGGGCGGGCGCAGGCTGGACCGGGCTGCGGTCCCCCCACAGATCATCGCCAAGAGGGGCAGCGCCTACGTCCTCAGACACGCGCCCGCCCTGCACCGCGAGCAGCGCGGCCTGAGCCCCCGGGAGGCCGAGCTGCGCTTCATCCGGGAGGCCTGCCAGCTGGAGGACGTCCCCGTGCACTTCTTCAGGCTCTACAAGGTCCCTGCAGGATGGGAGGGCACGCCTCCCCAGGGCCAGGACAGGCCGAGCCACCGGGACCCACCAGGATGGGGGGGGTGCCATTGTCTCCAGAGCCGACCCGGGACCCTGACCCTGACCCTGGCCAGAGGGGAAGCTGGAGGAGGCCTGGGGACCCCACTTCAGCCTGCAGACTCCCCGATCCACCAGTGAGGGTCGGTGGGGAGGTCCACATGGACCTCACTGACATCTGTGTGCCTTTAGGATAAGAAAGAGGACCGACCCACCATCGTCCTGGGCCTGACGCTCAGAGGGGTGCAGGTCTTCCAGGTGAATGCAGGGGCCCTCTCGCCCTGCCCCCACCCCGCCCCATATTTTCGAGCCCCCCAAAATAAATCTCTCACTGTTTCCATTGTTTCCCCATCTATTTGCTGTGAAGTAATGGGACTGGATGCCATGATCTTAGTTTTCTGAATGTTGAGTTTTAAGCCTAGACAGAAAAGCAAATATCCTTTCTTTGGGATTGGAATGAAAAGCAAATATTCAGGACACAAAAGCAAATATCTTCTCTATGAAGTCTTCCTTGGTTTCCTCTCCAAGTCCCAGAGCTGGGATTCTAACACTCCCCATTTTGTGCTCACTAATATATATTGCTTTTAGAAAATACATTAAATGCAGTATATACTTTTTCATTTCTATCCTTCTACTAAAAAGTACCTTGAAGGCAGGAGCCATTGCTTATCTTTGATCTCTAATTACTAAAATAAAATGAGTAAATGATGGATGAAGGATTAATTAGAGGATTCAAGAAAGATTTTAAAGAGAAAGACCTTTGAGAAGAACAGGAAGATAAAGATACATGGAAGGTGATGTGGGAGAGGTGGAGTAACAGATAGATGAAAGACCTGAGGCAAAGCACAGAGTCTCAAGAATCCATTGTGCTTGAAAAGTGCTGAATAACTTTTGTGATTGAAGTGGGAATGCCAAGAGATAGGGCTGGATGTTGGACCTTGGACCTGCTTAAAAGGAAGCTTAAAGTGAAGTTACTCAGTTGTGTCCAACTCTTTGGGACCCCGTGGACTGTAGCCTACCAGGCTCCTCTCCATGGGATTCTCCAGGCAAGAATACAGGAGTGGGTTGCCATTTCCTTCTCCAGGGGATCTTCTTCCCAATCGAGGGATCAAACCCAAGTCTCCTGCATTGCAAGCAGACGCTTTAACCTCTAAGCCACCAGAGAAGCCTGAAGAAGCTTAAATGTCAAGCTAAAAACCTGAGACATAGTTATACTGACAAAATGAATCATCAGTTACTTTTGTGTTGGAAAAAGATCCAGACATTCAGACAATTGTTTTAAAAGGCTATCTTTCCTTGCAGTGTGCAAAGAATGAATTAAAACAGGTTGGGAGACCAATAGCAGGCTACTGTAGAAGTTTATTTAAAATACATATATACAAATCGAGAGCTGAAACCAAAACATTAGGAATGAGGATGTAAGGATTATATTGATATGAAAGACATTGCAGAGGTGAAATCAATGTCATGTATAGGGAAAATAATGCATTAAAATTATCTCTGGTATAATCTAGTCCATGATGGAAGATACTACACTAATCAAAAACACTAGATAAAGAACCAATGTTAACATTGGTTAACAACAGTTAACAGACAGCTAACAGTACAGTTCGGATGCCTTTGGTTCATGCTACCTGTACGACAACCATGAGAGTATACCAAGAGAGTGCTGGGAATTCAAACTTAGACAACAGAAAAGTCATTTGGGAGCCATTAGAAAATATGGGATGTTGGAACTTTGGGCATTGGTGAGAAACACTGAGAAGAGGCTACTGAATTTGGTGCTTTAGATATCAGTGCTAATTTTCTTTATTATTATTATTTATTTAAAAAATTTTATTGGTGTATAGTTGCTTTACAATATTACATTAGTTTCTACTGCACAGTAAAGTGAATCAGCCATATTTATGCATATATCCCCTCTTTTTTTGTATTTGCTTCACATTTAGATCACCATGGAGCATTAAGTAGAGTTCCTTGAGCTATACCGTATGTTCTTATTGAAAGTGAAAGTGAAAGTGACTCAGTCATGTCTAACTCTTTGCAACCCCATGGACTATATAGTCCATGGATTCTCTAGGCCAGAATACTGGAGTGAGTAGCCTTTCCCTTCTCCAGGAGATCTTCCCAACCCAGGGATCCAACCCAGGTCTCCTGCATTGCAGGTGGATTCTTTACCAGCTGAGTGACAAGGGAAGCCCTGTGAGAACTAATAATGTTCTCATTAGTTATCTCTTTTATACAAAGTATCAATAGTGTATATATCAGTCCCAATTCATCCCAGCCCCCTTCACACCATGATATTTATACATTTGTTCTCTACATCGGTGTATCTATTTCTATTCTGTAAATAAGATCATTTATACCATTTTTTCAGATTCCACATATGTAAGTTAATATACAATATTTGTCTTTCTCTGACTTACTTCACTTTGTTTGAAACTCTCTAGGTCCATCGACTCCTCTACAAGTGACTCAATTTCATTTTTTTTATGGCTGAATAACATTCTGTTGTGTATATATATACACACAAGATACAAAATACCACATCTTTATCCATTCTTCTGTTGGTGGACATTCAGGTTGTTTCCATGTTCTGGCTAATGTAAATAGTGTTGCAATGAGTATTAGGGTGCATGTGTCTTTTTGAATTATGCTTTTCTCTGGGTATATGCCTAGTAGTGGAGAAGGCAGTGGCAACCCACTCCAGTACTCTTGCCTGGAAAATCCTATGGAAAGAGGAGCCTGGTAGCCTGCAGTCCATGGGGTGGCAAAGAGTCGGACATGACTGAGTGACTTCACTTTCACTTTTTCACTTTTATGTATTAGAGAAGGAAATGGCAACCCAGTCTAGTGTTCTTGCTTGGAGAATCCCTGGGATGGCGGAGCCTTGTGGGCTGCTGTCTATGGGGTCACACAGAGTCAAACACAACTGAAGCAACTTAGCAGCAGCAGCAGCAAGATGCCTAGTATTGCTGGGTCACATGGTAGTTCTACTTTACATTTTTAAGGAACCTCTACTGTTCTCCATAGTGGTTTTATCAATTTACATTTGCACCAACAGTACAAGAGTGTTCCCTTTTCTCCACACCCTCTCCAGCATTTATTGCTTACAGATTTTGTAATGTTGACATTCTCAACAGTGTGAGGGATTAGCTCATTCCCCATGCTAATCTTCAAGAAAGAAATGTTCTACTTAGGAAAGTCGATATGCTCCCTTACCTCATTCATCATTGCTGTATGTCTAGCAAGGGTTATATAATCATATATATAATACATAGTAGGTGCTCAATATATATTTAGAGTGTCTGGATTTCATTAGTTTTGAAGACACTGAACACAAGTAATAGACAAAAATGATAATGGAATTGGAGGAAATTGATAAAACATGAAAGTAGTAAAAGATACAGGAGAAGATGGGATCCATGATGCGGCTAAAACAGGTTACAGTGCCCGAGAGACAAGACCTTCTGAGAGGAGATACTGTGCTCAGGATCTGGAGTTAGCTTGGGTTTATATGCTACTTCTCCATTTACTATCTTGAGAAAATTATTAAAAATCTCCGAGTATGAGTTTCCTCAGCAGTAAAATGAAGCTCATGAGGCTTCAACAGTAAACGGTTGTTGAGGTAAGGATACTGTCAAGAGTGAGCTCAACTACAAGTGACTCCAGACTTGATGACAGTGGCATAGGTGTAACAATGGCAAATCAAAATTATCACATTCAGGCCTAACTCTTCAGGATCAGCACAGAGTAGGACTTACCTAGGTTTGGGCAAGGGTTGGTAGGTCTCATGAAATGTGAAGGAGGCATCAGTGAGGTGTGTGTGTGTGTTCAGTCACTTCCATCCCGTCTGACTCTTTGAGGCCCTATGGACTGTAGCTCACCAGGCTCCTCTGTCCATGGGATTCTCCAGGCAAGATTACTGGAATGAGTTGTCATGCTTTCCTCTAGGGGATCTTTATGGCACATGTCTCCCATGTCTCCTGCATTGTAGGCAGATTATTTTACTGCTGACCCACTGGGGAAGCCCATCAGTGAGAGGTCTAACTCTGTCTCTTATACACATCTAGATGTGTATAAGAGACAGGGGTGGGCGCTGGGGGCGGGCTGGCCATCGGCTCCTTCTCAGGCCTCAGGAGCCCCCACACGCCGTGGGCCCAGGGGTCCGGACTCCCCCAGCCCAACGCAGAGGGCCCCACATTACAGCTGCTCTCAGCCCCCACCCCCAGCCAGGGGAAATCGGGGTGTGAGGCAGAGACCGGGAGGGAGCCTCCCAGCCTCAGGCCTGGCGATGCCCCGCCTGGTTTCCTTCTGAAGTCACAGCCGGGACTCTTCTCTGCTCAGGGCAAGAGGTTCGAGCTCTGGCCGCATGGGCAGCCCGCGGCCCGGAGGCTCGTGTACCACACGGGCTGCGCCTGGCGCTCCCGCCACCTGTTGCGCCTGCTCCGTACCAGCCACCAGCTGCACCTGGGCCTGCAGCAGGCGCGCCAGCAGCTGCAGCGGCTCGAGGAGGCGGAAGGTGGGTGCCATCCCCGCCCAGCCCGCAGGCCCTGCGCGCGAGTGTGCGCGGTGCGCCTGTGTGCGTGGGCCCAGGCTGAGACGCGAGAGCCCTGGGGCAGAGGGGACAAGGCCTGTTGGCAGCTTCCGCCTGGGTTCCGGGCGGTGACAGCGGACACGGGGCCCTGGTCTCGGGTGGCACTTCTCTCCCCGCCACCACACCTCCGGGGAGGCCTAGGCTCGCAGGGCCTGGCGGCCGGCTGGACCCCAGGGCCTCCCTCCAGCGTGCGGCCGCTCCGCCTCCCGCGCTGTTCTCACGGCCGCTGCCCCTCCCCGCACAGAGAAGCGGTGCTACCGGGAGTCCTACGTCAGCGCCGCGCCGGACGGCAACCAGGACCCGGAGGCGGCCGGCAGCGGGGACCGCGCGGGGGCAGACCGACGTCCCCCGAGTCTCCGCTCGCTCCTCTCGGCTGGCAGCCGCTGCAGCTCCCGCGCACAGGCCTTCGAGGTCGACCCCCAGCGGGCGGGGCCCGCGGAGCCCGGGGAGATGTCGGTGGACGAGCCCGAGGCGGTCGCAGCGCTCCCCGCAGAGGAGCCGCCCCGCAGCCCGAGCACCAGCCGGAGCAGCCCTGGCACAGTTGGCGGCAGCAGAGGTGGGCACGCGGGGGACACCCGGGGCCAGGGGACGCGGAGCCTGCCGCCCGGCTAGACCCTGGCTGGACCTCCGCTGTGGGCACTGCTGGAGGCCAGGGCACTGCTGGAGGCCAGGGCGTGCGTGACCCTGGTTCCTGGGCACTTGGTCACACGGGAGTCCCTGCCCAGGGGGTGGGCGGGGAGGGGCAGGGGGACCGGGCTCCCTGCAGCCACGGTGGGTGGTGGCCCCTGCCCTCCTGCAGCCGGTCCCTCCTAGGGACCCCGGCCCGGCCAGCGCCCCTCATTACAGACCCCACCGCGGGAAGGCGTTCTGCCAGCTCTCTCGCTGCCCCCAGGGTTAGCAGAAGCCATGTGAGGGGAGGCCACTGATCGTACTCCGCCACACCTGGGGGTCCCAGGACCAAGCGCCCACCCAGCTTAGCATGGTTCTGGTCCTCAGAGATGCTTCCGCAGTAGGTCTGGGAGTCGGGGGCCCTGAAGGGGTCACCCCAGGAAGGTTACACAGACTGCCAGTCCCTGGGTGTCTGTAGGACCTTGGAGAGTGGACATGATTGGTGCAAGGGCCCGGCCACCCAGGTCCACCTAGAGTCACCCAAGGTTAGGCAGGGGCACCCAGCACCACCCAAGGCCACCCAGAGTCACTCAGATCATCTGGGGTCAGCCAGCTTCATTCAGGATCACCCAGTGCTACCCAGGGTCACCTAGGGCCAGCTAGGGTCACGCAGCGGGTTTGGGTCAAGCCGCCCTGTCCATTTCACCTTCTGAGTGTCTGGTCCTCCGGTAAAGGACAGACTGGCCTCCATCCCCAAGGCGTTGTCCGAGTGTGTGGTCTGTGATCCAGCGTGAGCAGTAATGTCCGTAATAGTAACGTGGCATCTTCTTGGATGTCAGAGCTTGGACAACAGTGTGGAAGGACGGGCAGTGGGAACTGGCAGGCGGGTGTAGGGGTAGGGGGACTCCTGGGGAACCATCTGAGGGGAGGAGCCCAGGTCACCCACAGAAACCATCGTTTCTTAAAGGGGTTCTGACCCCTCGCATGGGGAACACGTGTGATAGTCTTTGGGGTCGCAGGTGACCTGCAGGTGGGGGTCCGAGGTCACAGACCGCCGCTCTGCGACCCCAGGCCTGGGAGGAGGTGGGGGTATGCAAGCCACAGACGTGCCCAGTCTGGTCTCCGAGGTGGGTCCCAGGGGTGGGCCCCCTCTGCCGGGGGCAGGGGGGGGTCCCCAGGCCCTGCTCACACCCCCTTCCCCCCGCAGCCTCCCCGCAGCAGCCATTGGCCGTGGTGCAGGTCACGCTGATCAGCATGAGGGCCCCGAGCGCGGAGGCCACCCTGCACCAGGTCAGTCCCCCCGTGGGCCAGGCAGCCGGCTCTCTCCCTGCTCTCCAGTCAGGCCAAGGGCCCCCCAGAGGGCCTATGGGAGACTTGGTGGGCAGTGGAGGGCGGGTGAGGCTTTGGGGGACAAGGCAGGTGGGGGACTGAGAGCTTGGCCTGGAGTATGGGGGTCTCCCTGGCTGCGTGCATTAGTTAAGGGGGGCGGGACGTGGAAGGGAGCCGGACCGCGATGGGGCAGCTACAGGACAGCCTCGTGGTCTCTGCCTGCAGATCCTGGAAGCCGAGGCGGCAGCTGGACACGCAGACCAGCACAGCCGAAGCCTGGACCACACGTGCCCCAAGCCCGCCCCGCGCCCGGCACCCCGCAGCCGTGCCCTCAGCCGAGCGCTGGACCCCGGGCCGAGGGGCTCCGTGAAGTCCCTGTCCCCCAGCCAGCTCCAGAAGGACCAGCTCCAGGAGGAGTTTGCGGTGTAGACGCCTCCGGGGGCTGCTTCACCACCGCAGGGCTTGGTCCACGCCACCCGCTCCACCCGCCTGGGGCTCTGTCCCTGCAGTGCGGTTCCGTCCACTCGGGGCTCCGCCTGCCCCCTGGCTCAGTCCCTTTGTCTGTCCGAGCTGCCCCCCCCCGATGCCCCCACCTCCCTGGCCGCACTGAACGCAGCCTCTGGCGCTGCCCCCTTCACCTGCAGAGGTGTGGGCCAGCTCTGACCGCCAGGCCTGGAGGGGCCCAGCAGGCCTCACCTGCCCTGCCCTGGGGACCACGGCCAGTCTGAGCTCCTTCCATCCGCGCCTCCAGGAGGCAGAAGCCAAAGCTTGGGGGTCCGGTCCCCGCTCAGTGGGGTGTGCGCTGACTCCAGCCTGCAGGGAAGGGGTCTCAGCAAGCTTCCCGGGAGCCTGGAGCTCAGGGTCACTGTCAGGGTCCCACTGGCCACAGGCTCCCCAGCCCACCCTGTCTGCAGCACTCACAGTCCTGGGCCCGCTGGACAGAGGCCCCGGGGGAGGCGTGGGCCCAGCTGCGTTGGCCCAGGCCCCCGGCGGACCCCACCCTGTCCACCGTGTGTACACAGGAGGCACTGGGCCTGGAACCGTGGGGCTGCGTGGAGACTGGTCCCGGGAGCTCATGAATCTGGCGATGGGAAGTGGGAGGGGCGGGCTCAGCCACGGTCCCCTCTGAGGGTGCGGAAGGAATGTTCCAGAAGGAAGCCTTGAGTGTCCTCCTTTCACGTCACGAGTGAGGCTCTGAAGGAGTCCCCCCTCCCCCACCCTCCAGCCCCAGTGTCTGTCCAGCTCCAGGCTGTCTGGACGTCAGGCAGCCCTGGCGTCTGGTCGGGTCAGCCCCGGTCACCACCACCCCAGAGCCCGTTTGTGGCCACCGCCCCCTCGCTGCATCAGGAGGCCGGACGGGAGGTGGGGGGAGATGGAGCGAGACCGCCCCCTGAGCTTTGCCACCTCTTCGCGTGGCATCCACCGGTGGCTGAATGGCTGAGTGGAGTTTCACAGGGATTTCTGGAGAAGCGCGCTGAGAGCCTGACCCTCGCTGGAGGCGCACTGTGGGTGAATGAGAGCTGGGTGAGGCCCAGCGGCCTGCTTGGTCGGGCTCGCCGGGTGAGGGGCGCCGGGAGGGCGGGCTGCAAGTGTGCCGTCCCTGTCAGAGTCAGGGCGCTGCCCCCGGGCTGAGACACGGCCCCCGCCATCCCACCCGGAGGGCCCTGTGTGCTGGGCCCTTCGTGAAGCCATCCCCCTGAAGGCCAGTGCAGAGGGGCTGGGCTGGGCCCAGCTGGGGCAGGGGCCGGCCTCGCGCTGCCGTTCTGTTCTCCCAGACGTTCTGGTACACGTCTCACCTGCCTCCTGACCCCAGATGGGCCCCTGCCTCCCTTCCAGAGGCTCTGGGGGGCCGCTCTGGACAGGTGGGACTCCACGGGCAATGCCAGCCTGAGGCAGGTGACAGGCACCTGGGTGCGAGCAGTGTGGGTTAACCCACTACAGGTCCTCCAGCCTCCCCCTTGCACCCCTCCGCCCTCTTTGTCTGGTTGCGCTGACCTGTGTGCTTCCAAGCGCTGTGCCTGAGATGGCACCATCTCCCCAGTTCAGGATGGAACCTGAGCCCACGGGGCAGAGGGCGCAGCCCCATCTTAACTGGGCCTCTGGGTCCTTTCTGTGAAAAGGGTCTGGTTCGTGCACACACCAGGCACAAATAAAGAGCTGGGTGCTGGCCCGTGTCTGCACCTGGACGGCCTGTGCCGGGTGGGCAGGGAGGCGCGGCCACACTGGTGCCCAGTTGCCCTGGTGAAGGTTCCTGGGCCTCACCCTGTGAGGAACCAACCCTGTGTGGTGGGAGGAGCTTGGCAGAAAGGCCAGCCCTCACCATGGCAGCTGACGTGGATCTATTTCCTGTTTTGAAGAAGTGTGACAAGAAACCCACCCTCACCTGTGGTCTGCGGTTGCTGAAGGGGCCGGCCGCAGGATGGCTGGGCCAGTCAGGGCAGCCTCTGCCCTAGGCGAGGGTCACCCAGGAGGTCAGGTGCAGTCCAGGGAGGTGGCACATGGAGCAGCCCTCCCAGCGCACAGCACGGTCAGCACCAGGGTCCACTATGGTGGAACTGGACCTCCGGGGCTGCCCGTCAGTCCTGGGAGCAGGGGGTGCCCACACGCCCGGCTGGGCTCCCGCAAACAGGGCTCCCAAGGACACCCAGCCTGTGGCCACACGAGCAGGCGACAAGGACGGTGAGGCAGGGCCCGGAGGACGGGACGGGGTGGGGCACCCAGAGCCCTCAGGTAGGGGCGCAGCCCCGCTTCTCTGCGAATTCCCGAGGTCACCCTGGGACGGTCCTTATGGTAGGACACGAGGCCACATCTGCCCTGATCCAGGGTCCACGATGATCTTTTTTCTCTTAAAGGAGCTTGTGGGAGCGAGAGCCCAGCCCGATGAACTGCTTTGCTGTCGCGCAGGGCTGAGCGTCAGGTTGGGGCCAGGACCCACACACACCCCTGGGCATGCCCGCGTGTGCACACGAACGCAAGCACATGTGATGAGTGGACACGGAGCAGAGGAGGGACGCTCCCTTTAGAGGTCCTGCCCCAGAGCGTGGAGTGGGGCGGCCAGCACGGGGCCCTGTGGCCCTGGGGGCGGGGCTGCCTGCGGAGGGGCGGGGCTGCCTGCGGAGGGGCGGGGCCTGTTGGGGGACAGCGCATCCAGCCTGCCCTTCTGTTACTCTGATCCAACCCCGCCTGGCGGAGGCCGGCCCAGCACCCTGTGCCCTCGCAGACGGAGGCACCGCTGCTGACCCGGAAACCCAGAGCTCCGTTCCTATTTCTGCGCTCCCTCTGGGCCTTGTGGAGACGCAGAAAACTGCCCAGTGTCCACTCAGCAGCAGGCTTGAGTGGTGGTTGGGCAAATACAGGATGGTCGGAGGCCGGGAGGGGCCTCGCTGCGGTCGCCAGCCCCTCCCCCAGCGGCCTCCCTCCGTCTCTGCCCGCCAGGGGGCAGCAGAAGGCCAGGGCTGGAGCAGGAGAGGAAGGAGGGTTCTCTAGGACATCAGAAAAACCGTCCTTTCATTTTGCCTAAATTAGAGCAAAGGCTTTTCAGGCAAAGCAGATACTGGAGATACCCAGGAAGACAGCTGTGAGTGGGGGACGGGCTGTGGTCTTCCCAGAAAGCCATCAGGGCTGCGGGTGGACAGGTGTGGCCCTGGGGGCGGGGCTGGGCGGAGGGGCGGGGCCTGTTGGGGGACAGCGCATCCAGCCTGCCCTTCTGTTACTCTGATCCAACCCCGCCTGGCGGAGGCCGGCCCAGCACCCTGTGCCCTCGCAGACGGAGGCACCGCTGCTGACCCGGAAACCCAGAGCTCCGTTCCTATTTCTGCGCTCCCTCTGGGCCTTGTGGAGACGCAGAAAACTGCCCAGTGTCCACTCAGCAGCAGGCTTGAGTGGTGGTTGGGCAAATACAGGATGGTCGGAGGCCGGGAGGGGCCTCGCTGCGGTCGCCAGCCCCTCCCCCAGCGGCCTCCCTCCGTCTCTGCCCGCCAGGGGGCAGCAGAAGGCCAGGGCTGGAGCAGGAGAGGAAGGAGGGTTCTCTAGGACATCAGAAAAACCGTCCTTTCATTTTGCCTAAATTAGAGCAAAGGCTTTTCAGGCAAAGCAGATACTGGAGATACCCAGGAAGACAGCTGTGAGTGGGGGACGGGCTGTGGTCTTCCCAGAAAGCCATCAGGGCTGCGGGTGGACCGACACTGCCACCCAGGGCTGTGCGGGCCCCGGGCTGTGGCGGGGGCTCCCTCACATGCCTCCCTCCACGCTTGTCAGGACGGACAGGGAAGCCCCCAGGTTCCCTCTGGACCCTGAAGCCTGGGCAGATGGCTCAGCAAGTACAGGCCGGACATGACCGCAGCTCCCCCAGCCCTGCAGCTCCCTTTTGATGGAGGTCACACTAGCGGGTCATCCAGTGCTCTTTGGGCTCCCGAACGAGTGAGGGTCCGGTCGGTGGTCGACGACGCCGGGCCCTTGGACGTACGACTGCTAAGGGGGGTAAAGGGGTCCCCTGAGCCGAGGGGTTCCACGGCGGGGTGCCCTCTCGGCCCTCCGCAGGGGCTCGACACGAGTCCCCGAGACCCCCGTCGGTGAGGGGTGGGTCCCGAAGACGCCGCGTCTGAGGGGTCTCGGTCGTCCGCCCCGTCCGTCCGACTGGCGGTCCGGCCGTCCCGACCCGGAACCCGGGGTGACCGTACAAGTGCACCAGTGCGGTAAACCTTTTTAAACGTCTTGGTCCTGAAAAGATTAGCAATTCACTGATCCGGCCGACGCAGAGGTGGATCGAACGTAGGGTACTGGGAGGGGCGCCAGTGTCAAACCGCCCTTTATGGGTGTCCCAAGTGTCGCTGGTAGTCCTCCTGGGGGACCGGCGTCCGAACCGGTCCCCTAGACCCAGTACAGAGCACTCCTGGAACTGGAGGCCACGGCCCGACCTTACCGTCCTTCCGTCCGGGAGGGCACCCCCACTTACCCCGACCGGGTTTGGAGTCGTAGTCCTCTGAGCCTCTTTCGCCTCACAAAAAGACCCAGTTCCTGAGCAGTTCCTGTGTGGTCTTTCCCACCCCCACGCCAGCCTGTTTCACCACCTGACGACACGACTAGACACGACAAGCTTCCGAAAAATCTTCGAAACCGCAACACCGGACGACCACAGCTCCGAAAGACACAGACGCATCGGGCAAGAGAAGGGCGTCCTCCGGCGGTGGGAGACAAATGAGTGTACCCCAGTCCGCCGTCCGGGTCTGGGGGCCTGGGTGGTCCTGGGGTCGAGAGTCGCGGGAGACGAGGGACGAAGGGGGTGCCCCGACCTAAGGGTACTTGTGTTTGGGGTGAAAGGAGGTTCTCGTTTACATCTTTGTATGGGTGGTAAGTGTCTGGAGCCGGTGACCCTTGACCGTGTCTCGGAATCCTTCGAGTACCCGCACCGACCTCCACCCCCGAGCCCCTCCGCCGGTGGGGTGGGGTGCATCACAGGACTTGGGCGCCAGGCGCGCAGCTCGGCCTGGCGCTGGGGGAGCGTGTCCAGGAGGCAGGTTCCCCAAAGTGATGACAAGGCCCTGAAGCAGGTATCAGCAACCTGAGGGCAGGCAGCTCCTCGCTCAGCCATCCCTGTGTCAGACCCTCCCGGGACAGCAGGACGGGGGCACCTGGGTCTAACGGGAGGTTCAGTGGACACTCCTGCCCTGGGTGTTCACTGTGCCGTGTCCCCATGGAGGCGCACTGGGAGGGTCACTCAGAGCCTGGCCCAGGGCCGCGCTGTCCCCCAGGGGCAGATGGCCTCGGCAGCCCAGCCCCGAGTGTGTTCTGTGGGCGGCTTCTTGGCCCTGCGGGGCCCGGGGTGGCCTGTCCCCATGTCCAGGCGCCCGCGGCCCCCGCTCCCCCTCCACAGCAGATGCCGGACCGGCAGCAGTCCTGCCTGGGAAGGCTTCCGATCCGCCCCCAACGCCTGGTCCCACTAGTGGGATTCCGAGCCTTGCCCAGCAGGCGAGGAGCCGCGTGAGAACCGGGCTCCCTGGAGTCACTTCCACCTGCTTAGGGCCGAGCCATGAAGCCCTCAGGGCACGTCCGGCTGCGGGCGGGTCTCAGGCTGGTACCGCCGCGGGGCTGGGGTCCTGGGACCTGCAGTGCCAGGAAGGCCTGTCCCTCAAGCCCCCGCCTCTCATCCACACCAGCTGCTCACACCCCACCTGCCACTCCTGAGCCCGGGGCACCGCCCTGCAGGAAATCGGGCAGGACCACGCCCGCCGTTTGCCCGCCGTTTGTTCTGGGCAGGAGGGCCGCCGTCATGAGAATCGAGGGAAGTGGACGCCGGCTCACTCGCCACGTGACTGAGTTCTCACCGTTGCAGGGAACTGTCTCGAGGCTGCACTGCTCATGATGCCTGAGTCGTGGACTCGAGGCTCCTGCGCTGCTTGGCGTTTGCAGATGCGGCCACAGAAGCACGTCCCGCAGCCCTTCTGAGCCAACGGCCGTCTCACTGAGCCGCCTCCCGTCGAGCCGATTGTATTAAAAACCGCGAGTGCAGACTGGTCCTTCAGTTCCAGCCCCACCCCGCCACTGGGGGCCCCTTCTCCCCGGGGCACGCCGGCTCCCTCGGTCCCGGTGCCCCTGTCTGTCTGCCCGCTGCCCCGAGTGGGCCTCTGCTGGCCGCCAGCCGGGTGGAAGCACAGCCTGAAACGGCAGCAGGAGGGCTGGGAGGCCGGCTGGCGACCTCACCCTGGGCCCGGCCCGTCGAGCCCGGCAGCCTCGGGCTGGTAGCTTCCGTCAGGGCCCCGCTGGGCACACCCGCACCCAGACAGTCTCAGACTGAAACGCTTTCCCTGACGCTCAGCGGGGACAGGCTGGAGCCAGGGCGCACTGAAGCCGTTTGGGCCTCCAGGGCCACCATCGGCCATGACGGCTCCAAGCCTGTCTGGGCCTCATGTCCACGCCAGAACCCACTGCAGGCCCAGGCTGGTGGTGTCTGCGATTCCCCCGGGCACCCGCCTTCCGCCCCCAGCGCTGTCCCCTCCGGTCCCCAGGGAGCCGTGTCCTGGCGGCCGGGACACGCAGGAAGCAGCCCCTGGCTGTCCCCTCCAGCAGCCGCCACCCTCCCATCATGGGAGCCCCAGTGGGTCCAGCCTGAGACACTGGGGGTCACTGAGGAGAGGAGCCCCCCGGGCTGGGCCAGCGTGTGCCCCCTTCCCAGAGGTGCTGGCTGTGCCAGGCGCTGACCTGGGCCCATGTCAACCCACCCCCGGGCAGCCACAGCATCTCTGCCCGGCCATCAGTGTTTCACTCCATCACTTTCCTGTGAAGAAAAGGGTGCTGAACCAGAGTGGGACTCCATCCGGCTCTCAGATCCCACTGTCCCAAGCCTGGCAGCCCTTGCGGAGAGGGGTTTCTTCCCACCTGCGCTCCCCCCCCCCCCCCCCCCTCTCCCCCCCCCCCCCCCCCCCCCCCCCCCCCCTCCCCCCCCCCCTCCCCCCCCCCCCCCCCAGGAGGCAGTTTGGAAAAAGACCTGAGACGGGAAGAACAGCAGCAAGGCAGAGGAAGGAGGGAACCGCAGCTCAGCCGTGGGGATGCGAGCGTGGGGTGTGGGTGCCGCCCCCACCCCAGCCCTGCGTGCCCCGTGGAGCGCCGGCCCCGGTCGGCGTAGATCAGGGGCAGCAGCAGAGCTGGGAGCAGCCCCTTCCTCATCCTGTGGATGGAGCGAGAGGAGACGCTGAGACCAGAGGCGGAGCTGCGTGGTCCCACGGCTCAGAGAAGCCCTGCGGGTGCCGCACCCGGGGAACTTGGGACCCAGCCGGAGGGGCTGGTTAACAAGAGCTGCAAATCAGATGTGTATAAGAGACAGCCTCCCTCCCCTGCCCAGACTCCAGCTGCCTTGATGTTTTGTCCACACTTGGCTCAGCTTCACAAGCACATTCAACATGTTTATTTTTATAGCACATGCACTATAAGGAAAAGCCAGGAGCACATTTAAGGCAGAAAAGCCCTGAGCGCATCACCTTTCCTTCACCTGAATTTTCTGGGGGCTGGACGGCCTCGCTCCACTTGCCTCGCTCGGGCGCCAAACCCCAGGGTCTGCAGCGTCTCGGCCACGTGCCTCTGGCTCGGGGACACGCACACGATCACCTGTAATTTTGCGTCACCTCCTTGGAGAAAGAAGCGACAACGTGCAGTTGGGAAGAGCCCCAGTGAAAGGAGAGCGTCTCTGAAGCCCAGCTCCGGAGGGGTTGGCCCGGCCCCCAGTGGCCTCCACACGAGCGCCGAGACAGAGGCCTGGGTGCTCCTGGGGAGGCCGGGGCCCTGGTGCTCTGCGGGCCCTGGGCCCCCTCCAGGCCCTTGGGAAGGGCTTCTCCCCGAAGTGGAAGCCCCCTCTCACGTTGCTTGAAGGGCCAGCGGTAGGGGAGGCAGTTTGGAAAAAGACCTGAGACGGGAAGAACAGCAGCAAGGCAGAGGAAGGAGGGAACCGCAGCTCAGCCGTGGGGATGCGAGCGTGGGGTGTGGGTGCCGCCCCCACCCCAGCCCTGCGTGCCCCGTGGAGCGCCGGCCCCGGTCGGCGTAGATCAGGGGCAGCAGCAGAGCTGGGAGCAGCCCCTTCCTCATCCTGTGGATGGAGCGAGAGGAGACGCTGAGACCAGAGGCGGAGCTGCGTGGTCCCACGGCTCAGAGAAGCCCTGCGGGTGCCGCACCCGGGGAACTTGGGACCCAGCCGGAGGGGCTGGTTAACAAGAGCTGCAAATCAGATGTGTATAAGAGACAGCCTCCCTCCCCTGCCCAGACTCCAGCTGCCTTGATGTTTTGTCCACACTTGGCTCAGCTTCACAAGCACATTCAACATGTTTATTTTTATAGCACATGCACTATAAGGAAAAGCCAGGAGCACATTTAAGGCAGAAAAGCCCTGAGCGCATCACCTTTCCTTCACCTGAATTTTCTGGGGGCTGGACGGCCTCGCTCCACTTGCCTCGCTCGGGCGCCAAACCCCAGGGTCTGCAGCGTCTCGGCCACGTGCCTCTGGCTCGGGGACACGCACACGATCACCTGTAATTTTGCGTCACCTCCTTGGAGAAAGAAGCGACAACGTGCAGTTGGGAAGAGCCCCAGTGAAAGGAGAGCGTCTCTGAAGCCCAGCTCCGGAGGGGTTGGCCCGGCCCCCAGTGGCCTCCACACGAGCGCCGAGACAGAGGCCTGGGTGCTCCTGGGGAGGCCGGGGCCCTGGTGCTCTGCGGGCCCTGGGCCCCCTCCAGGCCCTTGGGAAGGGCTTCTCCCCGAAGTGGAAGCCCCCTCTCACGTTGCTTGAAGGGCCAGCGGTAGGGGAGGCAGTTTGGAAAAAGACCTGAGACGGGAAGAACAGCAGCAAGGCAGAGGAAGGAGGGAACCGCAGCTCAGCCGTGGGGATGCGAGCGTGGGGTGTGGGTGCCGCCCCCACCCCAGCCCTGCGTGCCCCGTGGAGCGCCGGCCCCGGTCGGCGTAGATCAGGGGCAGCAGCAGAGCTGGGAGCAGCCCCTTCCTCATCCTGTGGATGGAGCGAGAGGAGACGCTGAGACCAGAGGCGGAGCTGCGTGGTCCCACGGCTCAGAGAAGCCCTGCGGGTGCCGCACCCGGGGAACTTGGGACCCAGCCGGAGGGGCTGGTTAACAAGAGCTGCAAATCCTGGGGGAAGGAGGCAGAGACCCCCAGAGCCAGCCAGCCCCCTGGGCAGTGTGGCTGAGAGGAGCAGGCCTGGGGACAGGGGCAAGGGCAGGGGGTAGCGGCAGTGGGCAGGGAACAGGGGCAGGGGCAGCGGCAGGCGAGAGCGGCCCCCCGGGCAGCCCCGGCGCAGCAGTACCGAGCGCGCCCTGCAGCAGGTGGGTGAGCCGGCTGCTCCGGTAGGGGATGTGGCCTCTGCCCTCCGCCAGCGCCCCCAGGACATCTGAGAGGGCTGCCAGGCTCCGGTTTATGCAGGAAGTCTCCCTCAGGGCTGGCCCCGTCACTCCAGACACACCTGGGGGATGCACAGACCCTTCATAAAGATTCGCATGAATCCTTGCTGACATCAAGAGGCATCAGAAAAGCAAATCAAGGCGGTGTGGGAAGACTGCGCTCTGCAGAGCTGCGTGGAGGAGACCCTGTCACTGGACATCCCCCCGTGATGACCTGTGGCCCCGGCAGGGAAAGCCCTGGGGGAGCCAGGCTCCCCTCCCTGTCGGGAGCCCGCAGGCGGCGTGTGAACTACCACTCTGGGCCTCGGGGCTGAGACGGTGCCAGGAGGGAGGGGCGAGACTCAGAGGGCATTGGGGGAGGCCACCCGTGGGAGCCCCCTCTGCTCACGGTTAGGACCCCGAGGCCCGGCTACCCAGGGGCTGGCTCCCCGCACTCACCGGCACACTCGCTGCCCGCCAGATCCACAAGCTGCAGGGTGGCGCGCACTTGCCCCAGGGGGTCCGGGGCCGCCCGCAGGAGTCTGTGCCCGCAGGTCCTCCGGGGCACGGGCGGGCTCTGCCTCCTCCCGGTGGCTGGCAACCGGGATCCAGGCCGGCGGGGCTCTGTGGACACTGACCGATCTGACTGCAGGGCTGCAGCAGGGGTGTGAGAAGAGACGAGAGACAGTGCCCAAGCTCCCTGGGTCTCCCCCCGAGGCGGGAGCCCCCCTAGCTCTGCCCTGCAGGCCCGCACCTCACAAGAGGTGAGACCCTTCCTCTTGAACACGGACGGGAAAAGGGCCCAGAGACCCTGAAGGGGTCAAACTGCGAATTAAAGTCCAACCGTGTGCATGCTCAGTCTCTAAGTCACGTCCGACCCTGTGTGACCCCGTGGACTGCAGCCCACCAGGCTCCTCCGTCCACGGGATCCTCCAGGCAAGAGCCCGGGGGTGGGTGGCCGTGTCCTGACCCAGGGAATCCTGCACTGGCAGGAGGACACTCCCGCTGAGCCACCCGGGAAGCAAAGCCTTCTCAGTCCCAAGGAGACTAAACAAGCTTTCTCAGAAAGATTTGGTAACGCCCTGTGCTTCAAGTGGCCTCGGGACGAGCTGGGTCAGCAGGTTTCCGCCTCCCCGGGCTGAGTCTGGAGTGTGAACGCCCTTTGGGGGTTAGCCCCTGGGCCTGGGCTTCTCCGTGGCCTTCCTTACTGAGCACACGGGGGCCTTCCCCTGGACGGGGGTCCTCCACAGGGCGCTGGCTCCCTGAACTCGGAGGCAAGTGTATTCGGGGCTGCAGCCCCGCCCCGAGGTCCTGAGGGCGGGAGGGGCAGGGGGCAGGAGACGGTCCGCGCTCCCACCAGCCCCGAAGGTGATTCCAGCGCCTAGACCAACGAGGACCTGGCAACACGCGCGTTATCTCCTTACAAGGCTGGAATCCTTTGTATACCGGGACGCGCGCCTCTATACCGGGACGCGCGCCTCTATACCAGCGCGTGTGCCTCTACACTGATGCGTGCCTTCTTAAACCCAGGTCACAGTCAGAGTGTCGTTTGTGATGAACCCGTCGCATTTCCCGGGAGACGCGCAGCCTGTATCCTGGGCCCCCTCGTTCTCAGCCTGGGTCCCCCGGCTCCTGGAGTCCGGCTCCCGCAGACCCTCCCCGGACTCTGGGCATGCTCAGAGCCTGCAGCAGGTGGGCTCCTCCCGCCCTACGTGCATTTCTACCGCGGGCACTGACCGGGCGAGGACGGCTGCCCGCTGAGCCCGCGGGGGGAGGTGGCTGTGGCCAGGGTCACGGTTATCACCAGGTGAGATCGCGAGGACTCGGCATGCACTGCGGTGGGCTGCTTCGCCCGCAGCTGCAGACCCCTACCCACGAGCGTCAGGAACTGCGCGGCACTGCGGACTGACCTGCGGGTGCATGAGCGGGCTCTGAGGGGCCGGGGGTGGTCGGGGAGGGCCTGCCTGCACGGATGCCTCTGACAGGAGCCACGTGTACCCAGCTCAGGAGAGCAGCGCGTCTTGGACAGAATTGAACAAGAAATCCAGCGTTTCACTTTACGAGGTCTGTTGACTTATCGTGCTTCTCATTGCTTTACCCTGAAGTAATCAGCTGTTTTTGAACCAAATGGAGCTTCCCAATCTTCTCAATGTCAAGCCCACTTGAATTTATGGTGCCCTCAAGGACTCCGAGATTTTAAAATATTTTGTCTATCAAACCAAATTTCTTCAAATTTATGCAGGCCAGGAAGCAACAGTTAGAACTGGACATGGAACAACAGACTGATTCCGAAAAGGAGTACGTCAAGGCTGTATATTGTCACCCTGCTTATTTAACTTATATGCAGATTACTTCATGAGAAATGCTGGACTGGAAGAAACACAAGCTGGAATCAAGATTACCAGGAGAAATATCAATCACCTCAGATATGCAGATGATACCACCTTTATGGCAGAAAGTGAAGAGGAACTAAAAAGCCTCTTGTTGAAAGTGAAAGAGGAGAGTTAAAAAGTTGGCTTAAAGCTCAACATTCAGAAAACGAAGATCATGGCATCTGGTCCCATCACTTCATGGGAAATAGATGGGGAAACAGTGAAAACAGTGTCAGGCTTTATTTTGGGGGGCTCCAAAATCACTGCTGATGGTGACTGCAGCCATGAAATTAGAAGACGCTTACTCCTTGGAAGAAAAGTTATGTCCAACCTAGATAGCATTTTCAAAAGCAGAGACATTACTTTGCCGACTAAGGTCCGTCTAGTCAAGGCTATGGTTTTTCCTGTGGTCATGTATGGATGTGAGAGTTGGACTGTGAAGAAGGCTGATCGCCGAAGAATTGATGCTTTTGAAAGGAAGGAATGATGCTAAAGCTGAAACTCCAGTACTTTGGCCACCTCATGCGAAGAGTTGACTCACTGGAAAAGACTCTGATGCTGGGAGGGATTGGGGGCAGGAGGAGAAGGGGACGACCGAGGATGAGATGGCTAATTGGCATCACTGACTCGATGGATGTGAGTCTGCGTGAACTCCGAGAGATGGTAATGAACAGGAAGGCCTGGCATGCTGCGATTCATGGGGTTGCAAAGAGTCGGACACGACTGAGCAACTAAACTGAACTGAAACTTAGTTTACTTTCTTCTTTTAATTGATGAGATAAGCAGAACTTCTGATCTGCAGGAGAAAACGTTTTGATCATGACATCTAACTGATCGTGTCAGTTATCATGTCATAACTGATCATGACATCAGTTAAAAGCTGGCAGTTTGGGTTAGCTCGTGTAAACTTATGGTCAGAGGCGCGACTTCCTTTAGGCTTTTTCAAATGTTAGAAATGACTCACAACACATGTATGTGTGTGGCCGACTCCATCTGCTGTCCACTTGAAACGATCACAACACTGTTAACTGGCTATACACCAATACAAAATAGCTTTTTTAAAAAAAGAAATAGCCTGAAGACCCTTCCTCCACTGACTTTGAGACCCCAGAATGGGCAGCATGACCTTGACCCTTTGGGCCTTCTCCTCCACGTGGGTCAGTCAGGTGACCCCTGCCCAGAGCAAACCTGTTTCCTGAACGTGAGTTTAAGAACACGGAGCTCTGGAGGAGAAGCTGATTCCTTGGTGTATTCGGTAAAATCCTGATACGCCAAGGGACCCAAGGACACCGGTGCCTAACCGAGGGGCCTCTGGAGGGTGCTGGGGCTTCTGCACGCCTGTCCCTCAGCTGAGCCTCGGGGATAACGCCTGTCCCACCATCTCTTAAAGAAGATACTCTAAAGCACCATCTAATTTGTCTTCATTATGACTTTAAAAGATCATTTCTAAAGCAAATTGAAAGCGGAGAACTGCAGCCTGGGCAAATAAACACAGTGAGCCCTCTCTCGGGCGCAGCGCCATGTCCGATACCCCGCTTGGCTCTCTGTGGGGTCCCCTCGAGGCTGCTGCCGCTCACAGAGCTCAGCATCGGGTCACTCACTGGTAGGTCAGCCCGCAGACCGCCTTCCTTCCTTGCTGGGTCGGCAGCACCCGTTGCTTCACCCCAGATGCCACTCGACAGCTGTCGTTAGCCAGAAGGTCAAAAATGTCGTTGTTGTAAACTTCCACTATGGAAACGTCCACCTCCGAGCTCCTTGATGGATCTTCTGAAATGAGCCTGGAGAGGGGGTGAGACACACAAGACGCTAAACCATCAGAGGAGCGTAGAGAACGCCGGGGAGACGGGTTATGGAGTGACTCCCAGCACGCAGCAGCCAGAGGCCGAGAAACGGGCTGCAAAACTCAGGACTCGGGAGCACTGGGCGGCGTCTCACTGGCCACGCGGGAAGAAGGGAACATCTTCTTTAAACTGCAGAGAAAATGACTGTCTTGGGAACACACTTATTTTATCTGAGTTGTATCTAAATCAATGCTTTCTGCCCTCAAACTCTAAATACACTGTAAAGACGCTTGAAGAGCCCACAGCCTTGACCCAGAAGTCACCACGCCCAAGCTGGGTCCCACACAGAAGCCCAAAGCAGGCTTTGAGCTCTGGTCCAGCAACCAGGGTTGTCTATTTTAAAATCTGTTCCATTTCAGGAAGCCCGAGTTCATGGTGTTGAGTGAACCCCCCTCTACAGTGCCTTTCAACTAAGCCCTCCCCACGACCTCTCTCAAACCCACCGAGATGCTAAAGAAAACCACCACACATCCTATTTTGTTTCAGGCTTTAAAGTACTACGTGCAGAGTGCAGATCAATTTAAAAGCAAAGCAAAGACACACTCAGAGCAAAACCTCATGGTCCCGCCCCAGGAAGCAGTGGGCTCTGAGCCCGGGTCCCTCCCTGCTCCGCAATCTCCCTGCTCCGTCCCTGTGACCTAGCGCCCCACACCATCTGGTCACCAAGGACCAGGCCGTCTCCTTGGGGCATGACCGTGTCCCCGGTGCTGGCCCGGGAAAGCCAGTCTGATGCTGACTGTGCGTCTCTTGTAAAGACACTCTGAGCCGCGGCCTGGGCGAGTCCTACATAAGCACAGCCAGGTGGGCTTTGCCTCCGCATCCACGAGACGTCTGACCAGGGATTAGCTTCGTCTCAAGACAAACAGCTGCGGAGATCAAAAAGAAGGAGAAGGTGCGCTAAGCTGTCCCGTGAGAGTAATCGCTGGCAAGGAGCTCTAGATGTCGGGGTAGTTCTCAGCACTGGGCTTTCCTGAGAAAACTCTAACGAATGTCTGAAAAGTGAGAAACCAAGGAGAGCTAAGCTAGAGACTGTGCGTCCCTCCCGACACGCCAGGAAAAACGCACTTGGCTGCATCTCTCCGAGGGCCCCCAAACCGGAATGAGACGTCTCATCTCTACAGTACCCGGGAGCTCACGGAAGCGATTTTCTTCTGTTTGATTATTTGATTTAATGCATTGATTCACTTGTCCCACAAGAATTACTCAATTGGTGGCAAATTTCTGCAAGCAATGTTGACAGCTGGTCCGCAGTCTTGGCTTTGAAGAAACACAGTGCTTAGTAGGCGAATGGCTCCAACAGAGCGTGACGCGCTTTATATAAAATGCGCATGGGCTTCCCAAGACGGCACCGCGGGCCGGTCGCAGGGCCCAGAGGTGGCGGAGAGAGGCGGCGCCCCAGCCCACAAGCGGCCTCCAGGCCTCCCGGCTCTGTGTCCCGGGCAGCGGTGCCCGCACACGTGCCCCGGGTCCTGACCGCTTCCATTCCGTTGGGGGCTGAATGCGCTCACGCGCACGGTTCGTATTCCCTGTGGCTCCAGAGGGCTCACCGCTGACTGGCTCCAGCGGTGACTGTGCGTGTTAGCCGCTCAGTCGTGTCTGCCTGTTTGTGACCCCATGGACTGTAGCTGCCAGGCTCCTCTGTCCATGGGATTCTCCAGGCAAGAAGACTGGCGTGGGCTGCCATTCCACTCTCCAGGGGATCGTCCTGACCCTGGGATCGAGCCTGTGTCTCCTTCATTGCAGCCAGATTCTTTACCACCAGGCCACCAGGGAAGCCCGCAGCGGGGTCTAGCAGGCTCAGTTCAGTTCAGTCACTCAGGCGTGTCCAACTCTTTGTGACCCCGTGGATTATACAGTCATTGGAATTCTTCAGGCCAGAACACTGGAGTGGGTAGCCTTTCCCTTCTCCAGGGGACCTTCCCCACCCAGGGATGGAACCCAGGTCTCCCACACTGCAGGCAGATTCCTTACCAGCTGAGCCCCCAGGGAAGCCCAACAGGTAGAAAAGCCTTGCAAATGCCTTTGCTGAGAAGGCAGCTGAGCTCAATGTGGAGTGTGTCTGAGCCACAGCTGGTTCCCAAGGAAGCGGGGGTGGGGGCGGGGCATGGAAGGAAGAAAGAATCCACCCCGGGCTTTATTGAAAATGCCGGGGAAGCTTCCTTTGGTCCGGTCTGCAGTTCCGGAGTAATCATTTTAGGGCAAGAGGTCATGTAACACCCTCTGATACCGATGCCCGAGGTTGTGGTGGTTTTATGCTGGGTTTGACCTCAGGCCCAGACTCACCCGCCAACACGGCTGCACACGTTCCTTCCCAGGGTTTGTCCACTTCTGATCAGAAATTGAAGAGGTAGAAACCTTCCCACGCCTGGACCATCAGTCCTATTTTTGCAAGCGATGGCAGTGAGCCCTCGGGGTTGGGGGAGGGGGGGTGAGCTGTGCCCACGGCCGCCACTCGGAAGAAGAGTCAACGTTGAGTTGGAAGGCTCTGACTCATTTCACTCTCAAGACTCGAAACGTGAAAATCCCGCTCTAGAAGCAGGTGATTTAAATGCTTGTCGACGGAAGGCCACCATCGGGCGAAGCTGTGTGTCCTGCCTCTGGAGACGCTGACTGTCCGAGCGTTGTCCGAACAGCCTCGCTCCAGCGTTTCCAGGGGCTGCCGTCCTGCCCTGGGCCCTCGGCCTCTGCTTGCCACCCTCGGGATGAGCTCTGAGACTTGTCAAGGGAGCACTGCCTACGTTGGACTTGCAGGTCATCGTGTGTCTGCAAGTCCAGCTTCATCCTGGACCGGACCTGCGAGCAGGCACGTGGCTCGCACTAGGATTCAGTGAAGGCAAACTCAGGGGAATGCCGTCGGCCCGTGTCCCCGCCAGTCGGGGCTTTGCCGGCCCCTGGGGCCCCGGGGCGAGGCTCCCACTCTCCCGGCCCCGTCTCTGGCCTGAGCTCATCCGATCGCCTCCTCTGTTTCTGGGCCTTGAAGGCAGGCTGGGCAGGGAGGCGTCGCCGGTCGATGGTGTGAGGCCTGCCGCATCCACGCGGTCTCCACGGGTCTGGACGGCTGTCTTAGCAGCACAGGTGCAGCCGCTTCAAATGTAGGCGGCAGAGTCAGGGGCTTCTCCCCTAGATCCCGCCCTGCGTTTAACTACACCTGTCTTGGGCAGGCCCGGCCCCTGTGGCTGTCTGGGTGCACACGGATGGTCATATCCGTGTTCACACATGCATCTCGGGACGCCTGCGTCTCATAGGCAGCCCTGCATTTCCTCATGGGAGACCATGAGGCCACAGCCAGCCCGAGGCGTCCTCCCTGAGCCAGGCCCTCCTCCCAAATTCCACTCCTTCCAGCGTCTGGAGACCCCTGAAATCAGGTCATCTTCATAAAATCAGGCTAACTAGAAGGCACGGGGAAGCTGGCATATTTGCTTTTAACGTCTTTAAAATGTTTTCCCCGTTACATTTTAGAAGTGACTTCATCTGCCTGTTTCCGGCCCTGCCGGGTCTGCACTGCGGCTCGGGCTCCTCTCTGGGGGGGCGGTAGGTCATCTTCATAAAATCAGGCTAACTAGAAGGCACGGGGAAGCTGGCATATTTGCTTTTAACGTCTTTAAAATGTTTTCCCCGTTACATTTTAGAAGTGACTTCATTTGCCTGTTTCCGGCCCTGCCGGGTCTGCACTGCGGCTCGGGCTCCTCTCTGGGGGGGCGGCGAGCGGGGGCCCCCCGGGCGCGGAGCCCCGGCTCCTCCTGGGCAGCTTCTCGCGCAGCGGAGCGCGGGCTCAGGGCGCGCGGCCCCGCGCTTAGCTGCTCCGAGGCTCCTGGGCCCCTCCCGGAGCAGGAACTGGACCTGTGTCCCTGCATCGGCAGGCGGGCCCTTCATCGCCGGGGAAGCCCCCGCCATGCCGGGCTCCTCACGGGGCTGCCTCCAGGTGAGCAAGCGCGGGAGGTGCTCTCGCACCTCGGGGTTCTCTTGGCAGACTGTGCCGAGCCGCTCGGGGCCCAGCCGGCCGGCCCCGCGGTCCTGCTTGGGGCTGATTTAGTGCGGCGTGCTTCACAGGCGACGAGGACCACTGAAGGACCCCAACAGTTCCTTCCACCTGTGCTGTTAGCCCAGAAGGTCAGTGAGAAGAGGGGAAGCGTCTGAAGGAATGTTTGAAGTAAGTCTGCGGTGTAGCTTTACACGCGTGGCTGCGGAGGTGCAGGGGGCCTGGCCCACGAGTGGCTGAAGCTGAGCGCAGACTCCCATCCGCCTCCCGGGGGAGGAGACCCCAAAGGCAGGCCCCACGCTCGGAGGTTCTGATTCTGCTGCTCAACTCTGCTCAGAGCCCTCCCCTCCTCCAGCCAGACAAGGGCCGCGGCTCCGGTCAAGTGACGCTGGAGAGTGTTGTGACGGGTCCACGCCTTGAACAGTGATCCAGGAAGCCCTCTTCCTCCAAGGGCAACTGTTCCCTCAATAGGAAAGACGACGGGAACCAAATGCAAGGGCGAAAAGCCATCGAGGGCCTCTCCGCCATCACCCTGCGTTTCTCTTCTCCCAGAATCGAGAGGACTCCAGGCAT
>SJYT01058425.1:298619-309973 GCA_006410635.1 Cephalophus harveyi | reverse complement strand
AAAAAAAAAAAAGAAAGAGAGAAAGATTCTCCTATTGTTTTCAACGGAAGAGCTCTTTTTGTTAGATGGACAGAAAAATCCCAGTGCTCCAGCGGGCGGGCCAGGTAGGCGTGAGCAGTGGGCGACACGTGGCTTCTGCGCTGACCTGACTGTTGGGTCACGGGCCTCCCCACGCCCGCTGAGGTCAGAGGCGGCCGCACTGTGGCTGGGTCCAACCCTGCCATTACGGTCCCCATTTCACTGGTGCTGGGCAAGCGCAAATACGCCTTCTTCCGGATGCTTGACGTCAACTTCCACATCAACCCGATTGTTCAAAACGCCCTGAAGTGGAAAGTCTTGCTCTACCTGCTCCACTCAGCTAAGCCGACAGAGCTATCCACGGCGCTGCCGAAAAGTGACCTTTGTCCCTAGGTCATGGCCACCGCCTTGGGAGCCAGCAGCAGAGCCCATGGGGAGAGGCTCCTTCCCACCGGGACAAGCCCCTCGATTTGCTGTCAGCCTTCTTAACAGACTTTACACAAGGGCTGAAATGTACAAAGAATCCTGGAGAGAAAGCAGCTGCCCTCTCAGTCTGAAGACGACACGTGATTGAGGGGAGGCTCATCAGTGTTCCTGCCTGGAGGATCCCGGGGGCAGAGGAGCCTGGCGGACCACAGGGCACAGGGTCTCAAAGAGTGGGACCCGACTGAGCGTGTACGCTCTGCACGCGACGTAACGGGATGATCATCGGGACCCAAGGCACCCGTGTTCCTTTAACAGTTACTCCTCAAATCATGTCTCCGCCTCCTCCCGGGAAAGGGTCATGGACGCCGGGCCATGGGTCTGCTCTACGCGCACAAAATACTCGGACACTGATGCGACACCCTCATCTGTAGCAGGGATGAAATCTACTTCCATTGACCTCCTGCTGCGATAGTCGACCTTGGAAATGTCTGCACTCACCCATCCAAGAAGGTCGTAAGAAGGGGACACACGTCCTCAAACACCGCTCTCTGAGATTCTGCTGGGCCGTAAACTCTGAGAGGCAAAGGGAACACGATGCATTATTGGAAGAAAATATAAATAAGTAAAGTAAGTGTGAGTCAGTCAGTCATGCCCGACTCTTTACGACCCCACGGACTGTGTAGCCCACCAGGCTCCTCTGTCCATGGGACTCTCCAGGCGAGAATACTGGAGTCAGTTGCCATTTCCTTCTCCAGGGATCTTCCCAACTCAGGGATCGAACCTGGGTCTCCTGCATTGCAGGCGGATTCTTTACCATCTGAGCCACTAGGGAAGCCCTGAGCTTTACTTTATTATCCAAATGCAGAAAGCTGAGAAAAATATCCTTGTATACTTCTCATAGGAATCCCAACACAGTCAACAGTCTTTTTTTCTTTTTTTAGCAATTAAAGATTAATTTTATTACTTTTCAAGCTAACAGAGGTAAAAGAAGAATGAAAATTGCTTCCTCTGTTATAAAAATGTAATAAGCATAAACAAAGTTATAAATGCTTGTAAAGCAGAAAGAAAAGGCAAGCAAGAAAAAAGGATATCATATAATTATCCCCAAACTAAATTAGTTCCACTTAAGTGGGTCCAACAACGAGGATGTAAAAATCATACTATGGCAATATTTGATATGTAATACTTAATTTTTAAGTTCACGCTCTTAAAAATGTTTTCCTAGGCCTCAGGTTGGTTCAGCCAAACGTTAAGACACAAAATGGGACTGGAATGCTGGCTATGACAAGGCAATCCAGTGCGGTTATGTATTTATCAACATGTACAAATAAACCAAAGTAGGAAACTTCCAGAAACCGTGGTTCACTGCACAGCATTGAACAAGGTGGGAACAACGCCGGCGGGGAGAGGCAGGGCGGGCGCCCAGAGTTGACGAATCCACGGTGAGTCGTGTGTGAACCGAGCGTGCTTGGATTTTAAGCTTCGTTTTCTGAAACACGGGTTTTTATTTAGCTGGAACCAAAGCTTTCTCTTCTTTCACTTTCCAACTGTGTCCTAATGCCCAGTGGAGCCAGTTCATCTCTAGAAGCAGGGCTGGTTTTCCACTTCAGGGGCCTTCCTTATAAAATGCTGCTCGCTGAGTACGAGGACGTTTAGGCAGTGGACTGTCTGAGCTCTTACTTAACTTGTCACCCCAAAATCCCACCGAACAACAAAAGCAGGAAGAACAGCGAATGAGTCCAGCCTGTGCAGCGCCAGCTCCGACCGTCACCCACCTCCTGACCTCATCTGAACCCCCGCCTGGAGCCCTCTGCAGCCGACTCAGGTCCAGCTCGTCCATAGATGCGCACTACCTACCTCCTAGGGATGCTGACTCAATAAGTCATCACAGTGTTACCGCTGTCACACTTCCAAAAATTAACACTAATTCCGTAATGTCATCCAAGAAGGGGGCAGTATACACGTTTCTCCAGTGTTCTGAGAAGTGCTTTTCCCATCAGTTTTTAAATATCCTCGCAGCTGGCCGAATTCTTCACAGATGTTCATGGGTAGCAAACTCTTTCTGAATGGGAAGCATTTTAGGCTTCACGCACATATTATTTAAAGAGACTCTGGAGTCTTTCTCAGCAAGGAGGAAAGGCTTCTCGCAGGCCTGCTGCCTGCTCCACTACTCAACATAGTACTGAGCCCTGTCAGCTAACTCGGGGGCCCTCAGGTCGCTGAGCAGAAGGACATGCTGACTCTTCAGAGCTGATTCGGCCGGACAGCCCAGCAGTCCGCAGCTGAATGATGAGACAGTTACCAAATCAACAAGAGGGTTCAGGAAAGCAGCAAGCGGTGCAGTTCGCGCGCAAACCCAACAGCATTCAGGTTCCCTAGCCACGCGAGCTCCCAGGCATAACGGGAGAAAGATGGCACACGAGTTGGAAAATGAAAATTTAAAAACCCTAGGCAGGAATTTGAAAAGAAATGTCTAAACCCTTTATAAAGAAAACCATAAACCATCCCTGAAAGACACATAATTCCACCCGAAGGAGCGAGCAGGCCCTCGGCACCGCGTTCTTGGCTACGAAGCCTCACCATAGAGATGTCCCCACCTCACCCGGTTCACTAGGTCCCGTCCCACGCGGGTCACGAGATCCATGTAAGAATCGGGCCGTGCAAGTACCAGAGCCTGTGGGGCTACTCCTGGGTGACCCAGGAGGCTCCCAGCTGTGACTATGGTAAAGGGAGGAGAAGGCCTTTTACGTGGCTGAACGATACCAGACGCAGGAAAAAGATACGAATGGCTAACTGAGAGAGATAGAGGCAACTTAATCACAGACGAGAGGTTGATTTCCCTAATATATAAAGTGCCCTAAAAACAGAGAAAAGCAAATTTAGAGTATAATAGAGCATTCCTTAAACTTCTAATCAATTCCTTACATTAGAAATCCTTTCTATACGTTCATGGAAAAACACCTAGAGACAGGAAGACTTTGCAGAAACACGTCAGTCACATGAAGGACGTCCGACCTGACCCCGAGGGGCACAGAGAGATGCCGTTTCTCCCCACGGCCAGCAGCCAACCTGGGGCCCGCACCGGCCGGGACGCGGAGGGCCAGGACAGGCGGGCGGAGCGGGGGGGCGGAACGCAGCCCGGGGCGGGGGACCCTTCTCTGCTCCCGGCTCCGCCCGGGCCGCTGGCTGTGGAGGCCCAGGGCCTGCGCCTCTGCCTGCCCCGCCCTCCCCTGAGCCGGGCCCTGGCCGCGGGGACCGGCCTAGCCTCGCCCGCTCCGTGGGCCCCCATACAGCGTCTTGCCCGTAACGGGCTCAGTCAACGCTGGAACAGCTGCACATAGAAATTACTACAAATATGCTGGCAGATACATCACAGTATGGAGACACACACACAACAGACAGACACACCACGAGGCCCCGGCGGCCTGCGCACAGACGACCCTCCAACAACAGGAGCGACCGGCTTCTCTCACTGCATTCTGGGTCAGTTCCTGTCACTTTAAAAATAATAATATTTTGCTGTGCTCCAGAGAGACCGCTTTCTTCTGACCCTGAGTCCATTGACAGTTTCCCGAAAGGCAAGGCATGGGCCTCCCCCTGCGTGCGTTTGTTTTCAAAAAGGAGTTAAGCGGGGCTTCCCCGGTGGTCTAATGAAAATTTAAAACCCCTAGGCAGGAATTTGAAAAGAAATGTCTAAACCCTTTATAAAGAAAACCATAAACCATCCCTGAAAGACACATAATTCCACCCGAAGGAGCGAGCAGGCCCTCGGCACCGCGTTCTTGGCTACGAAGCCTCACCATAGAGATGTCCCCACCTCACCCGGTTCACTAGGTCCCGTCCCACGCGGGTCACGAGATCCATGTAAGAATCGGGCCGTGCAAGTACCAGAGCCTGTGGGGCTACTCCTGGGTGACCCAGGAGGCTCCCAGCTGTGACTATGGTAAAGGGAGGAGAAGGCCTTTTACGTGGCTGAACGATACCAGACGCAGGAAAAAGATACGAATGGCTAACTGAGAGAGATAGAGGCAACTTAATCACAGACGAGAGGTTGATTTCCCTAATATATAAAGTGCCCTAAAAACAGAGAAAAGCAAATTTAGAGTATAATAGAGCATTCCTTAAACTTCTAATCAATTCCTTACATTAGAAATCCTTTCTATACGTTCATGGAAAAACACCTAGAGACAGGAAGACTTTGCAGAAACACGTCAGTCACATGAAGGACGTCCGACCTGACCCCGAGGGGCACAGAGAGATGCCGTTTCTCCCCACGGCCAGCAGCCAACCTGGGGCCCGCACCGGCCGGGACGCGGAGGGCCAGGACAGGCGGGCGGAGCGGGGGGGCGGAACGCAGCCCGGGGCGGGGGACCCTTCTCTGCTCCCGGCTCCGCCCGGGCCGCTGGCTGTGGAGGCCCAGGGCCTGCGCCTCTGCCTGCCCCGCCCTCCCCTGAGCCGGGCCCTGGCCGCGGGGACCGGCCTAGCCTCGCCCGCTCCGTGGGCCCCCATACAGCGTCTCGCCCGTAACGGGCTCAGTCAACGCTGGAACAGCTGCACATAGAAATTACTACAAATATGCTGGCAGATACATCACAGTATGGAGACACACACACAACAGACAGACACACCACGAGGCCCCGGCGGCCTGCGCACAGACGACCCTCCAACAACAGGAGCGACCGGCTTCTCTCACTGCATTCTGGGTCAGTTCCTGTCACTTTAAAAATAATAATATTTTGCTGTGCTCCGGAGAGACCGCTTTCTTCTGACCCTGAGTCCATTGACAGTTTCCCGAAAGGCAAGGCATGGGCCTCCCCCTGCGTGCGTTTGTTTTCAAAAAGGAGTTAAGCGGGGCTTCCCCGGTGGTCCAGTGGCTAAGACCCTGCCTCCCCGTGCGGGTTCCATCCCGGGTCAGGGGACTCACTCTCACCTGCTGCCTGTCTCAGTGAAGACCAAGCACCCCGCGTGCACCAGAGCCCAGCACAGCCAGACAAAGAAAGAACTGGACGTGACCGAGGAGCCAGAAGCAGCTGCGGCTATGCCTCGCACTGTCCTGGGTCAGGAGCCGGGCGGGGCTGTGCACTTGCCGGTGGCTGATCCCCAGGGTGGCACTGTGCCTGCACGCTCCCAGGGTCTAAACACCCGAGGAGCCCCGAGCAGAGAGCACGGGGCCCACCCTGAGGGCCCCTCACCCCTGAGCAGAGAGCAGGGAGACCACCCTGAGGGCCCCTCACCCCTGAGCAGAGAGCAGGGAGACCACCCTGAGGGCCCCTCACCCCTGAGCAGAGAGCACGGGGACCACCCTGAGGGCCCCTCACCCCTGAGCAGAGAGCACAGGGACCACCCTGAGGGCCCCTCACCCCACCCGGGGGAGACGGGGAGATGCTCCCCTCCCCCTTCGTGAGGGCAGACATTTGCACTGAGGCCCGTGTCCTCGCCCGCCCAGTGGTGACAGAGAGGTGCTTGCATCTCTGTTCGCAGTGAGAGATTTGCTGGATTCTCCTTCAGGTTCCGTCACAGTTGTCTCTCATTCTGAAGCTCTGTCACCACCTCGGGACTGTGACTCCCCTCAGCGTGGATTCCTTTGTTATTAGGAAATGACCCTCGTGCTCCTGGGTAATATTATTATTAATCTGAAATCAAGGCAAGAGGAAACAGAGAGCCTCCTGATGAGGGTGAAAGAGGAGAAGGAAAAGCCGGCTTAAAACTCAACATTCAAAAGCCTGAGATCATGGCATCCAGTCCCACCCTTTATGGCAAATAGATGGGGAAACAATGGAAACAGTGAGAGACTGTATGCGCTTGGGCTCCAAAATCACTGTGGACGGTGACTGCAGCCATGGTGTCAAAGAGGCCTGCTCTTTGGAAGAAAAGCTGTGACCAACCTAGACAGCATATTAAAAAGCAGAGGCATCACTCTGCAGATAAAGGTTCCTATAGTTAAAGCTATGGTTTTTCCAGCAGTCACGTACAGATGTGAGAGCTGGACCGTAAAGAAGGCTGCGTGCTGAAGAATTGATGCTTTCAAGTTGTGGTGTTAGAGAAGACTCCTAAGAGTCCCTTGGACCACAAGGAGACCGAACCAGTCCATCCTGAAGGAAATCAGTCCTGAATACTCACTGGAAGGACTGATGCTGAAGCTGAAGCTCCAATACATTGGCCGCCTCATGCGAAGAACTGACTCATGGAAAAGACCCTGATGCTGGGAAAGACTGCGGGCAGGAGGAGGAGGCGGGTGAGACGGTTGGATGGCATCGCCGACTCAGTGGACACGCTCCGGGAGGCAGTGAAGGGCAGAGGAGCCTGGCGTGCTGCAGTCTTTGGGGTCACAGAGAGTCAGACACGACTCAGCAACTGAACAGCAACAGCTTTGATATGAGTAGAGTCACTCCGGCACGATATTTTTTTGACGTTTGTTTATTTGATTAACTTAGGATCCTCCTATCACAAGGGCCAGACAGGTGTGTTAAAGTCTCTCTGAAAAAATGAATGGCATTTTAGAAGTCCTCAAACAGGGCAGTCTACTTTCTGAGGCCGCAGCCCTGTGCCCGCCAACTGGTGCTCTGTGTTGCCGCCCGCCCGGGAGGGCGAGCCCCTCGCCGGGAAATGCCCAGCAGCCTCGGCAGACACACCACCCTGCCCCCAGCAAGTGCTGCCCTGGCGGAAAAGCGTCTGCCCGCAACGCGGGAGACCCGGGTTCAGTCCCGGCGTTGGGAAGATCCCCTAGAGAAGGAAATGGCAGCTCACGTCAGGACCCTTGCCTGGAGAATCCCATGGACAGAGGAGCCTGGAGGCCACAGTCCATGGGGTCACAGAGAGTCGCACGTGACTGAGCGACTGACATTTTCTCCCCCTCACCTCCCAGCAGCTGCTAGAGTTCTGTCTTGTCCAGAACGTCTGTAAAGGAACGAATCCCAGTGAGCCTCTGGGCCCGGCCTCCTCTGCCCACGACAGTGGTCCACCCTCCCTGTGGGCTGCAGCCCTTCCCCGGGACCTGCAGCTCCACCTCCCAGCAGCTGAGGGGCAGCTGGCCTGTCCCCAGTTTCGTCACTTATGAGGGAAGCAGCTGTAAAGACCCGCTGTCACGGTTTGTGCAAACATGTGGATAAACATGTCTGTAAATGTCTTGGGTGAGTGCCCGGGAGAGGGTTGCTGGGCCCAGTGGTCAGGGGTTTGCTGCGCCGCCTGCCCTCGCCGCTTGGACTATCAGTGGCATTTCCCAAGTAACTGTAACTTGAGCCTCTGTCCTTGGAGTAATGTCTGTTTGGATGTTTTGCCCGCTTGTTCACTGGGCTGTCTGTTCTCTGACTTTCCAGAGTTCTGTGTGTATTCTGGATCCGGTCCTTTGTAAGCTATATGATTTCCAAATATTTTCTCCAGTGTGTGGCTTGTCCCCTCATCCTCTTAACAGTATCATAAACAAAAAAGAAAGCTTAACTTCTGATTCTTTCATGGATCGTGCTTTGGGCATGTTTCCAAGAATCCCGTGCTTCACCCAAGGTCACGAAGACTTTCCTCCCTGCTGCCTTCTGCAAGCTGTGTGGTTTCAGGCTTGACACTTAGTTTCCACTTTAGTTCATTTTTGCCAAAGCTGTGACATCTGGACAAAGATCCATTTCATTTCTGCCCATGGACGTCCGGTTGTTCCAGCTTCTCTTGTGGAAAAGACTGACCTTTCTCCACTGAACCGCCTTCGCTCCTTTGCAACTAGTAGAAGTGATAGGATGAATTGTGCCTTTTATTAATCAAACCCTAGCGCAAAGTTGAAAAACACTTACCTTTCAAACGTGTACGTCTTATTAACCAAAGGGTGGCCAGGCCGGTTGCACTTCACCAGGACAGTCTCCTAGGAGGAAAGAGATAAAAACAAAAAAAGCGAGCTGTTGTCCCCTCAGGGCTCCATTAACAGTGCTGGGGGGGGGGGGGGGGGGGGCGGGCAGAGCGCGGCCCCCCTGGGCCAGTGGGCCGCTGGCCGCTGCTGTAAACGGGCCCTGCAGGGGCACAGCCCACCCTGTCTGCAGAGCAGAGGGTCTGTGGCTCAGTTCTCCTCTACAGAATGAGTAAGTGAGACACAGGCCAAATGGCCCCAAGGACAGTGAGGTTCACTCTCTGGCCTTTTAGAGGGAAAGCCTGCCAGGCTCTTGATAGAAGCAAGTCAAGTCCCAGAGAGACACACACATCGCTCCTCCTCTGCCCCAGACCAGGGTCAGCCAGCCCCGGCGGCTCTTTCAAGTGAGGCGGCGTCAGACTTCCCGGGGCTAAAGGAATCTTTCTCAGATGTTGTTATAATTCAGTTACGACCAGTGGGTTGTTGTTTAAACACATCAACTTTTGATCTGGCTAAACTATTTTCTTACACAACATCCTGTACGGAGAGATTTGTTAGCAAGAAAGGAACCTGGGTTTCTCTCAAGCAAAGGAAGGACACGCCCCTGGAGCCGGTTCTAATTCTAAAACAAAACGTGAATGGTGAAAACACAACATAGAAAGGGGAAGAATGAAAGCCCCAGAGCTGCAGGGATGTGAGGTGGGTGGGCACCTGACATTTCTGTAACAGCAGTCGGAGACTCTAGAGGGGGGCGCGCTCCAGGTCTTACCGACATCGTCTCACCGGTATCACCAACTGATATCAGTGTACCTGGCGGCTGACTCACTCAGTTGTGCCCGACTGACTCTTTGCGACCCCATGGACCGTAGCCCGCCAGGCTCCTCCGTCTATGGGATTCTCCAGGCAAGAGTACTGGAGTGGGCTGCCATTGCCTTCTCCAGGGGGTCTTCCCTGACCCAAAGATCAAACCCAAATCTTCTGCTTGGCAAGCAGATTCTTTACCACGTGAGCCAGCAGGGAAGCCCAGTATTAGTGTGTGTGTGTATATATATAAATGCAAAATGAACACACATCCAAAAAGTGGCCTCTTCAGGTTTTGCAGGCCAAAACCGTTTGCCTGTCACCCCGGCCCCTGGTCCTGGAGTCTGCCCAGCAGCCTGGGCCCCGCGCCCCGGTCCTGCGGCAAGCCTGCTCCCTGACTGTGGGGCTGCTCCTTTAGCACCAGCCAGACAGAATGAATCCCGGTGCCCCAGGAGGAACGGTCCAGACCTAACTGAAGACAGGCTGAAGTCTACAAGTGCCTCGGGCTTAACCACACAGAAGAACAAGTGAGAGCTGCTAAGGTGTGCAGTCTCGCCCCGAAGCTCCAGGTCACCATCTGAGGCCCATACAAAGCCATAAAGACCAGCCTGACCCCAGGAGGTGCCCACAACCCCTTAGGATGCCATCCCAGGGCGTTGATCACTGGATTTAAACAGCATCTGAGAGGACGCCAAGGGCAGGGCTTCATTTTCGCAGACACCGCGGCCGAGTTCTCTCCTGCCTGTCCTTCGTCGCCCCCTCACGACACCGCACACCCCTCCTTCTCACAAAGAAGCGTCCAGAGTAACCCCTCTTATCCAAATCCTCATGCCCTTGAGCCCTAGACACCCTCTCGGGTCCAAACACCAGGGCTCATCTCCAGAACTCACTTCGCAGTCCCTGCCTTGTGGAATTCCAAGGCTCTGAAGGAACAGCATGCTCAGAGTCAGTAACCACTAACGGCCGTCTCCCTGACATTTAGCTGCTCTATCCTCTATTTCACTTGCATCCAATTCCCTAGGAAGCTTTCAAAGCATATAGGGCGTAAAATTCTTAGTCATCAACTCGGTCATGTAGTCTTAGAGCTAACAGTAAATTTTAATTGCGCTCCCATGTTTTACAGAAAGAAATCTGGGGCTGAGAAGGGTCGTCAGGCACATTCAGGAGGGAAGCCAAGCCTCTGGTTCCCTCGCCGCTTTCCCCCTACCCTAGCCGTCCCCTACCCTGGCCGCTGGCGGCTATGTGGGCGGTTTCTAAGCCTCGGACCCCTTTCTCTCCAAGGTCGGGGTCCTCAGTCACGCCCTGGCCCCCCCGCGGCAGGAAGGGTGAGCCCACACTTTCCGGGACGTCATGGCAGATATCAGGGGTCCCCACTGCACAGCACGTGGCCTCGTGTTTGGGGGTACTGCTCCTTCCCCTGTGATGGGCCATGAGTCTGCAGACCTGGAGTGACAACCTCTCCCAGGAGGGGACACGGGGTACCGTGACCCCAAGAAGACGGCCTTTGTCCCCTCACCCGTGCCAGGCACCCCGCATCAACGGTTCCCGCACCAGTGTGGCCAAGTCTCAGCAAAACCACTGGGGTAAAATACAGCTGAAGCCCGACTTCCTGGGAGCAAATACAGGTTGGTTCATTCCAGATGATAGATTCAGAGAAGCTCGGAAATTATTAAAATAAATATGCAGGCACGGATGTTGAATCACCTTAAATCTCCACATTCAAAAACAGAGCAACCAGATAGCAAAACCAAAGACCCACAATACCCACTATGAAAGTGAGAGACAGGCTTCCCTCTGACCTGCAGGCCCCGAGGGGGTGGGGAGGGGTCGGCTGGACATGAGCCCGGGAAAAATGCACGGTAGCGACAGGGTCCTCCCCGAGACTGGACGAGCGGGACCTGAAGCAGCTCCTGGTGGGCAGATGGACCGTTCGGGTGCCAGGAGGCCAGCAGTGCATGAAAACCCACCGACACACTTCCCTCCACACGCTCACGACCTCAGCAGGAACTTCACCGGTGGCCTCTGCAGGATGCCGGGAGCTGCCTCTCGGCTTGAGAGCAGTGCGTCATCCGGCGTCCCTGGTGGAGGGCACCGCCGGCCGGCCAGGTGTGGGGACAGGGGCTCGGTCAGAGGTGCCAAGGAGAGCCCACAGCCCCAACCACCACCTTCTGCATCCTCACGCTGCTGCCCCTCCAGAGCACCCATCAGACCCCCCCCAGAGCCCCCCCAGAGCCCACACCAGAGCCCTCCCAGAGCTCCCCCAGAGTCCCCCCAGAGCCCA
>SJYT01058425.1:229576-296386 GCA_006410635.1 Cephalophus harveyi | reverse complement strand
CGGCGAGCAGGTTCTTTCCCACTGAGCTTCCAGGGAAGCCCTTGCAGTGTGTTGCTCCTTAATTGGCTTTTTAAGAGACATTATCCTGGATGCGAAGGGCTTATGAAACCATTTTCATTCCCACAATGAACCTGGGTTAAGTCAATTATTGGCAAAAAACCATCTCAGTCTCTGAACACAATCTGCCCAGAAATAAATCAAGCTAGAAATGTGCTTTCACCTTTTATTCCCTCCCAACAAGTATGTCTGGAGAGCTGCCCGAGCCAGAAGCTGAACGCAGCCTCCAGGGAACAGAAGGGACATGCGCCTGCCTGTCTGGCAACACAGACAGCCTTCGCCACAGAACTGCCTGAGACACACAAAGAACCTCGGACACAGACGGCCTTCAGACACAGACAGCCTTCACCACCAAACTGCCTGAAATACACAAAGAACCTCGAAGAGAAATACAGATGCGATGAGACTGCAAGGGAGAGCGTGCTCGTTAGGCCAGCAGGAAGGGCCTTCCCGAGGCCGTGATGCTCACACCGCGCGCTGAGGGTGGGTAGGGGAGCCAGGTGGGGGTGGGCGTCAGGACGGCAGGGCGTGTGCCAGGCCCTGAGGCGGCGCGGGGTGGGGTTGACGGCCAACGGAGGGACGATGAGAACCCGCTCTGGAGCATTTGTGTTTGAGACTCAAATGGCCATCTCGCACTCTCCTGGCCAAGCCAGAATCTCTCCCTCTGCATCTGATTATCAAACAAGCAAACCAAGCAAGAGACGAGACAAGCAGCCCTGGCGACCCAGAGCTGGCACAGAGGCCAACTCCGTCTGAGACGGGCTTTATTCGTAGGCTGAATCCAGAACCCTGCAATGTGGAATCGGATCACAGATCGAAATCAAGCGCTAAGGACTTCCCTGGGGGTCCAGCAGTGACCAGTCGCCTTCCAAGTCGGGGCCTAAGACCCCACCGGCCGCAGGGTGACCAACCCGCGAGCTGCCACAAACACCCAGCTCAGCCGAAAACAAGAGACGCAGAGCTGCGCTACACGCCCAGGACAAACGCAAACGCGCGTCAGACTCCTGGGGAGAAAAGCACAACGCAGGCCCAGAGCTCCCGTGCCGCAGGGCAGACCACTTGCATCCTCAGCACACTCAGTGGCAGGAAGTCCTTGAGCAGACGGGTCAAGTGAAGGTGGAACGTGACTTGGATTCTGCGGTTTCCTAAAGCACAATCCGAAATGCCCCAATGGAAAGAAACTTTATCTCATCTTGATGGGATAAAAACATTTTCCTAAACCCTCCGAGTTCCGAATGTGAAGACTCAGGGAGTCTGCCAGGACGGGTGGGGACCACGAGGAGGCTGAAGATGTAACCAAGCCACAGCGGGAGCCCCGTCGCTGGGGGCAGGGCTGGGGGCGCATGTCCCCCCCCAGGAAGCACCCCGCAGGGACCAGATGCCCCCAGAGCTGGGGAGACGAAGGAAAGGCAGTGGAGGTGGGGCCGTACGGAGGTCCCGAGGACCCGCTTTGACTCAGACTCCTAATGATGAGGCTTAGCTGGCCTTCTGCTCAGCCCACGACACTCATACTGAAAGCGGCCTGCAGGGCACCGAACAATAGAAGGCAAAGTACTGAAAAACACGGAGTTTAAAATGCTTACTCTATACGGAATTTCATGACCAGCTACAGCGATTTCCATGGTTTCTTTATTTTAAAAAATTAAGCTATCGATCCATTAACTGAAACTCCTTTAAAAAGAGTTGCTGAGACTTCCTTGTCAGTCCAGGGGTTAAGACTCTGTGCTTCCAAGTGCAAGGGGCAGGGTTTGACCCCTGCTCAGGGAACTAAGATCTCGAATGCCTGACTGTGAGGCCAGCAAGAGATCACATTCTAAAATAATGAAATGAAATGAAAACAAAAAGGGTGGCTCAAGTTTACAATACGTTATCACAATAAGACTGATTCAGACAATGGGCCTGGCAGACAAGCGCCGAGACCGAGAGCGATCGATGCAACCCAGGATTGATCACCTCCCAAGAGGTCACTGTGCTCTAACGGGCCTGGACTTTCATGTTCAGTGAAAATGATCAACAAAGGAGCTAAAACTGGAGCGATTCATCTTGTGATGGTTGTAATACAGCTAGGACATCTTTTCAAACTTTTATTTACGGAGACTTTCAGACACACACAAAGCTGGATAAGGCAGGATAGAGGGCCTCAGCCAGCATCTTTGGGCTTCCCTGTGGCCCAGACGGTAAATAGCCCGCCTGCGATGAAGGAGACCCGGGTCCAATCCTGGGGTCGGGAAGATCCCCCGGAGAAGGGAATGGCTACCTACTCCTGTACTCTCGCCTGGAAAATTCCATGGACAGGCTACAGTCCACGGGGTTGCAAAAGAGTCAGACACGACTGATATTTTTCACTTCCTGGATGTATTCACTAGAATCTTCCATAAAGAACTTGCCCTTATCAGTGAGGCATTTGCCCTGAAGCGCATTCATCAGGAAGGGCCACGGAAGGCCTCCTTCTTTCTTTATCATGTCTTAGAATAACGGACTAAAGGACTGACATGCCAGCGCTCTCCCAAGCTGGTGAATGAGGTCTAAAAATAATAATAGCTGTGAACTGAAGGTTTTCATAAGAGTATGTTATTTTGGTCTGCGTCCTTCACCTCTGAAGCTCCATCGTTCCATCTGACACCCGTGGGTGCTCTGTTAAATAGGCTCTGAGTCCTCCAGCAGGAAGTCCTGACCCTTCCGCTTCCCCTGTCCCAGGCTCATCAGGACCCATGACCCATGACCCATGACCTCTCAAGGAGCCCCGCTGCCCTGCACCCGCTGCCACTTCCGGCCTTTTCAACAGATAAACATGAGCAAAGAAAGTGAAGTGCGAGTCGCTCAGTCGTGTCCGACTCCATGGCCTACACCATCCATGGGATTCTCCAGGCCAGGACACTGGAGTGGGCAGCCTTTGCCTTCTCCAGGGGATCTTCCCAACCCAGGGATCGAACCCAGGTGTCCCGCATTGCAGGTGGGTTCTTTACCAGCTGAGCCACCAGGGAAGCTCAATATGAGGAAAACTGGGCTTTAAAGGGAAAACACAATCGTGAGTTCATAACAGAAGCGTCTGTTTCAAATTTACACTACCAAGTTCATACTTAACTCTCCTCGCTTCATCCTTGCACTTCCTTCCTTGTGCCGCAAATGTCAGGGCTCACTCACACGTGCACGGATCGACATGGGGGCTGGAGGATTAATGAAGGGGGGTGGCTTCCCTCCCTCAGAGCTACAGGCGACCAGCCTTACGGGCTCGCGTGGGAAAGGCACCCCATGCCTCACGGATTCCACGCCGGACAGAAACCAAGAGACAGAAACAGTAACCAAGAAAGCATAAATAAAGGAGGAGACTGCTTCATATTCACTCAGCCTCCGAACCCCTCAGCGGCGGGATATTTGAACCGTCAGACGGAGCGCTCCCAGATGCAAAGTGTAAGGAAAATTCACTCACGTCATCGACTGCGTGGACCACTCCTCCGGACACGGAGCTGAGGGATAAAGCAACATTGAAGATACACGTTACGATGGAACTCCTGCCGCGCGCCCCGTCTCTCAGGCTTCGGGCTCGCTTCCGGCGCCCCCTCTTCCGGCCCCTGGCGTCCTGCATCCTGGCCTCGATTTTTCTATCCTTTCCTCCCCTCCACCTCCCCTCCCTCCCTCTGGCCTTATCTTGGCACATTTTTCTCGCACACCTCCGCTCTGTTTGGTACTTCTGCGCTCTAACTGCGCTGTGTGACACACACGTCTCCACGCAAACACCTCCTACGCAGACAGCCTGAGGCCAGGGGCCTGGGGGTGACAGAGAGGAAGGGTTAGGGTTAGGCCCGCCGAGGTCTCTGCCCGCAGGAGCCCAGGATCCGAGCGCAGCCGCCAATCCAGAGAGGCGACACGCGTCAGAGCTAGAAGGGAGTAACCGTAAATGGCAGAAGAACTCGAGGCCCAGTTCATGACGCCTCTTGGGAGGCTTTGCCAGGCTGACAGCCCAGGGCTGTCTGACAGTCTTCCGTGATGCTGAGCCGTCCGACGGCACACCTGGGACGTGGCCCGAGCAGCTGAGAAGCTACGAGTCCAGGTTACTAACTTTAATCATTTGGTCACAGGACCACGTGAGGCAGGGAGTGACCCCGTCAGGCCGCACAGAGCAGATGAGTAATGCGACGAGGCCATCTGCCAACACCGCCCGCGAGCACGTGCGTGGAGACACCCCGTTTCGGGGCCGCTTGGTTCACAGCACAGGACCGACCACGGGCTTTCTGCAGGCCCTCGAAAGCCAAGCGTTACCCTGCAGCACGTGCAGAGAGGAGAGGGTGGGCGGGCCTTTACAGAAGAAGGAAGTCCGCGGGCGCGGGAGGGCCTGCGGGGAGCGCAGTCACAGGGGCGGCGCGAGCGGCCGCCGCGAGCCCTCGGGCGGGCCTGGCCCGAGCCGGCGGGGCAGAGGACGCTGCGGGCTGAGCCGGCGGGCCAGGGAGGCCCAGCGTCGGGAGCTGCTCCGTCGGGCCGCCCAGTGGAGACGTCCACTGGGCATGTGTTTCATCAGAGAAAGAAGGGAAAGTCAGGGTTGCGATTTTCAAGGAAACGAATTTCAGGCAATTTGGTGTCGCTCGTCGCCACGGACGCGTTCCCTCAGTTGGGAGTGCTGAGCCAGTGTTGACCGCCCCCTGATCTCGGGGGGGCTCTGGGGGCAATCAGAGGGCAGGGACCAGCAAGAGCTGGCCTGCACCACTAAAGGCTGCCTGCCCGCATGGGCAGCAGGGCCCCTACGGCCCCTCTCTTTCTTGCTCAGATATTTTGGCCACGTTCAGGCACATTCCAGAGAGACTGCCAGCCACTCACTGTTAGCAAATCAGCTCCATCCAGAAAAGAGGGCCTCATCCAGAGACCTGAACACAGGAGACAGGTGCCACTTCTGTGCTGTGTCCCTACACACACACACACGTGTGCACACAACACACACATGTGCACACAACACACATGCACACAACACACACATGTGTGCACACACAAATACACGTGTGCACACATGCGCACCCAGAGTGAGGACGCAGATTACCTGTGCTGTGAGACCGGCTCCCGGGCCTCGTCATCGAAGGGCAGCAGAGGGCGGATCCGACAGTGGACTCTGATGCTGCCCTTCAGCTCCTGAAGCAGGAGGAGGTTTCCCGTGAGCCTGGGAGCACGGGGAACCCAGGGACCATTTCCTCGCAGAGCATCTGCTGAGGACTCTCCGCGAGACGTGAGCGCTGGACTCCCCACCAAGCCTCGGCGTGCGAGAAAACCCCACAGAGCAGGGACTGTCTGTGTCGCCTCAAATTGTTTAAAAGTTCACCCTTACGTTTGCTCACGTGGCAGATGAGTACCACGGGGCTGTGCACACCGAGACGCGGCCGTGTGACCGCGCCCCGGGCTACTCTCAGGGATTTGAGACGGCTTCCGTGCGGCTCGTTACCCAGGCCCTCCCAGGGGTAGATGTGGAGAGATGACGCAGAAACAGACGTAGAAGAAGCCCCCGAGCCTGCACCAGCACGGCACGGGAGCCACACCTTCCCGCACGCCGGGGACTCACAGAGCGGGGCACTCGTCTTAGGAATTCACGGCAAGAGCGTGCTGAGCGTAGCCCCGTGGACATGGCCACGTTGCCACAGGGCTGTGCCTGGGTCCCTCCAACGGGGAGCTCCTGCCTCCCGGGTGAGCTCTGAGTCACCGCTACACACTTCTGCTGGAGCCTTTGACCTGCGGCCCTTTGATAACTTTGGGGCCACACCGAAGGGCCCCTTCCTCTCCCAGCTTGTCGGAAGCCCCGTTCCTGCGTCCCCCAGAAACCCCCCTGCCTGCTCACCCTGCCAGCCCTCGCTGCTCTGGGGCACGTCCACCGTCCTCCTGACACGGCTGAGATCAACCCAGCCCGTCTGCGTCCTTCCTGAAGCGTCGTGTCGGGGACGAGAAACACGTCTCTAGGCAGGGGGAGACATTTCTCTACACTCGGAGGCCCTTCTGTCTATACTGCGGGGCAAACCACTAGCTTCCTTGGCAGCCACGGACACGAACGGCCAGCCCCCATCAGGACTCCACGGATACCCCGGGCCTTGGTGCCCAGGGGACTCTGGAGCCGTCAGCTCCTCCCCAGCCCCTCAGCCTTTGGAGACAGTCCCAGAAAGCAGGAGAAATAGCTGCAGACTTGCCAGATGCCCCCAAATACCCCAGGCCAGAGATCCGGATGCAGGGGAGGGGCCGCCGCTTCTCAGGGAGCCGTGCGCACCCGTGGGACCCAAGAGGCCTGGGGAGAGGCGGCCGCTGGACGAGGTGGGGGACGCCCGGAGGCGGTGGCTGAAAGGAGACCACCAGTGACCCGGGGATTATCACAGCTGCGAGTGGCAGGCGTGACCTCCCAGGGCAGGTGGGCAGTCAGAGGCAGGTCAGGGGAGCCTGGAGGCCTGGGGACCGCGACCCCGGGGAACTTGTCACCTGAGCTTGCGCTGCAGGTCGGCCAGAGGGCCCACCAGTAACGACAGCGACGGCGGCCCAAAGGGTGGGGAGCCCTCGGCCCTAACGAGCTGGTCTGCCTAGACACGGACCTCGGCCCAGCCAGGCGGCGCTGTCGCTGGCGGGGGCCACACCCGGTCCCCACACCAAGTGCCCGGCGTTCCGGGGACAGGCCAGGTGCAGCCTGCTGAAATATCTTGCTGTTTAGCCTGTCTGCGATCAATTCCTTCAAACGTCATCAACCTGCCTGCTCATTTCTATCGTCACATGTAATTAGGGCCCAGAGTCCGGGTCTGGGCGGAGGCTGGAGCACATCCCCAGGGCCTTGCCCAGCCGTCACCTCTGCGCAGACACTGGCTGGGTGGACAAGAGCTGGCGAGGAGGCAGGGCCCGCCCCCCGTGCCCGCGAGCGTCTCAGGGGCGGCTCAGGCCTTACTGGGCTCCTGTCCTGCTTGGGGGTCTCCGCCTCTGCGAACTGCTCCCCCACCCACGCCCGCCGGCCCACCCGAAGGCCCCCCAGGTGCTGGGCGGTCACCTCCCACCACCGCGTCGCCCAGCCTGGCCTGGGGGGCCCCAGCCCTGCCCTCGGCAGAGCAGCCGGAGGACCAGGGAGGCGGCGGCCCGCGGGGGGACAGGGAGCCCCGCCCACGCTGCCCCTGCTGTCAGGGTCGGGCGGAGGGTCACCCACCGCCAGGGCCTCCTGCAGCCGCCGCCGCTCCTGCAGCTCCCGCCGCCAGCGCTCGGTCACATCCCGCAGGGACTGCCCCAGACGCCCCGCCTCTGCCGGCCAGACCACTGCAACAAGGTCACCCTGTCGGAGCGGCTCCGCCGGCCCGGCCCCTTCCACCAGCCCTGCACCCAGCGCGCTGCAGGCCAGCCCTCTGCAGCCAGGGCACCCGAAATACAGCCTGTGCCAGCCTCGGGGAAGGCTCTAGGTCTCAGGACTGCGGCCATGGACGCTCCTCTCCATCCTGACGGCCCCCTCTGTGGTCTGGACAGGGGTGGGGGGGGCACAGGGTGGGTTCCTGGGGCACCATGGTGGGGTGGGGGGTACTAGGTGTGTTCCTGGGGCACCATGGTGGGGCAGGGGCCACAAGGGGGTTTCTGGGGCACCATGGTGGGGGCCCTTGCACAGAGGGCCCTGTTCAGCCACAGGTTAAGGTCAAGAGGTCAAGTGGTCACCCAGAGAGCAGGGACCCGGCCGTGCCCGCAAGCTGGCAGGCCCCCAGCACTGAGGGGGCTGGATGCCCAGGCTCCAGGCGTGCTGCTCGAGGCATCTTCGGTCAGGGTCCGTCTTGCCCGGCAGAGCCTCGCGGTGGAGCTGGGCCGTCTGGACGGCCTGCACTATCTCAGAAAGACAGTCCTGATGCTCCTCCCGGTAACTCTGGAGAAGCCCCCGAGAAGAGGACTGAAGCGCCTCCATCTCTCGTTTCAGCTTCTGCAAAACAAGGACGCACACGACTGACATGATGGGCATGGGGCTGCTCACCGCATCGCGCGCACGGGACTCCCAGAGGGCGAGGCCCGCCCAGCACGCCCGCACCGGGCGAGCACGACCCAGATCTGTTCAAGCCGAGGCCTCAGCCCCAGACCAGGCACGCTCACCAGGCACACACACACGCCCCCGCTCCCTCCCAGCAGAGCCCAGACCTGGGGTCTGTACTTCAGGAAGCAGCCTGGGTGGCTTTACACACGTACACAGCTGACGTACTTAAGAAAGCCAGGTCTTTCACCAGCTTCCATAGGAAGCGCAGCCCGTGGCCCAGTGGAGAGCTCGCCTGCAACGTTTTTCCGCCTGCTGTTTACTTCCTGCGGCAGGGGGCTCCCCTCCCGGGAACAAAGCTCTAATCTACTCCCCAGGCCGGAGAACAATGCCCGCCTGGGTTATAAATGTGCGCAGCGGAATTCCAGGTACAAACACTGGATTCCAGAGCCCCAGGAACAATGCCACGGCCCATCCAAACAGCACCCTCCACGTGAAGCGCGCTCTCTCTTCCTGAAATAACCTGGAGGCGTGTTGGCTGATGCCGTGCTGCGATGCATGGGGTCGAAAAGAGTCGGACACGACTGAGCGACTGAACTGAACTGAACTGATGTTGGCTCGAAGACCGGTCCATGAGATGCAAGAACGGAGGTGCTGCTCTTTAGCACCAAACACGTAACTCACAGAGCCCGAACTGAACTGAAATACACGTTCTTTGTCCCTTTAAGCCCATCCAAACAGCACCCTCCACGTGAAGCGCGCTCTCTCCTCCTGAAATAACCTGGAGGCGTGTTGGCTGATGCCGTGCTGCGATGCATGGAGTCGAAAAGAGTTGGACATGACTGAGCGACTGAACTGAACTGAACTGAACTGATGTTGGCTCGAAGACCAGTCCATGAGATGCAAGAACGGAGGTGCTGCTCTTTAGCACCAAACACGTAACTCACAGAGCCCGAACTGAACTGAAATACACGTTCTTTGTCCCTTTCGTTAAGTCTTTTCTGGCTATCAAGTGGAGACCGTTTCAGTGTGTTTAGGAAACATTTTCATAAAACATCAAAACTAAATTAAATTAAATTATTTTTACTTTATGGAACGTAGATAAAGTTATATACTTCAGTGAAGGATGAATTAATTTTACCCAGTTGGAAGAGAATGAAGAATTAATTCCATACAAACCCATTCTGAATAAACTAATGCAGTTCATGCTGGGTGGGGGGCGGGGAGAACCACTCCAAGGGCAAATTAATCCTATTAACAGATGGTGCTTCCATTGTTGTGATGATGATCTTTTTTCCTTCTAATCTTTACCCAGGCCACACTGTTTGTAACAAAGGTGCTCGAGAGGCGCCCACCTTAAGAACTGCCAGTGGACTATGTGCCCACGCCTCCCAGCTCCTGCCAGGAGCCACGGTGCTTTTGAAGGAGGTGCTCTCTTGGATAATCTGCTGTACTAACGCCATTTAATCAGATGTGTACGAGCCAGTTTTGTAACACTCGACGCGAGCGTAGGTGAGAGCAACTGTGACGCACGAAACTCCACAACCCGTGGCAAGCGGCGCTTCACCTCGCGGCCGAGAGGCGCGTCCTTCCTGTCTCTGCACGAGGCCTCCTCGTGCTCTGAGGTCTCGCCTCCTACTTAGTTTCGGAAAGCAGGATGCCCACCATGAACTGTGCTGCTACTGGCTATGAAGATGGGAGTCGCCTGTAATGGAAAGTCCACACATAACACCCTGCAGGGCTTTGCTCCCTAAAATGAAGGCTTCTTGTAACTCCCTGAGAGCAGGTCATCAGGCCTCCCCGGCGGTTCCGTGGCAGCGAATCCCCTGGGCTCGCTGCCTGCTCGGGGAGGGGCCCACACGCCGCAGGGCAGCAGTGTCCGTGAGCCGCAATGCGGAGCTGTGCTCGTGAGTCCGGGAACGGCAGCTGCTGAGCCCAGGAGCCGCGGCTCCCGAGGCTGGCGCACCCGGGAGCATGCGTCCGCAGCAAGAGCAGCCGCTGCAGTGCGGAGCCCAAGCGCTGCCCCTCGAGCCCAAGGCGACGCTGGGGCGAGGCCCAGAGGCTCCCACGGTCTCGAGCGGGGGAGGGCCCGCTTGTCGCAACTGGAGAAAAGGCCGAACAGCAACAAAGACCCAACACAGACAAAAACAAACAGAAAGTTGTTTAAAAAAGAGTAGACCCACCGTGATTAATCACAGCAGGAAAGAACATTTAGAAACCCGAACGTGCATATGTGAGTGAATCACTTCTCTGTACAGCAGAGACTATCGCGACATTGTCAATCAACTAAACTCCCGTAAGGTAAACACCGCCGCCACCGCCGCTGCTGAGTCGCTTCAGTCGCGACCGACTCTGTGCAACCCCGCCCACCAGGCTCCCCCGTCCCTGGGATTCCCCAGGCAAGAGCACTGGAGTGGGCTGCCTTCTCCTCCAATGCATGAAAGTGAAAGCAGAGCACATCTATTTCGATCCGCACGACTTACACAGTTCCCCAGCAAATAACCACTCTCCCGACTGAACACAAACGCTCCTCCCGCGAGTGAAGACGGACCCTAGGGAGTCCTCACCTGGGCGTCGCGGCAGAGCCGGGTCAGGGCGGAGAGAGAGCGTCCTCGCCGCGGCATCTGCTCCCCGAGAAGCGCGTGCGTCTCTGCCCTGCGGTCTCTTCCGGTCACTTCCCAGGACTGTGGCCCAGAAGACAGGAAAAGACAGCTTAGAGCACTGGGACAGACACAGGGGCCTTTTCTCTGAGGGAGACACTTCCTGATTGTCCACAGGGCGCCCATCTGCCCACCAGGAGCCGCCGCCCAGGCCAAGGGCAAGCTCAGGGGCCACAGGGCATCAGTTAAGTTGCTCAGTCGTGTCCAACTCTTTGTGATCTCATGGACTGCAGCACACCAGGCTTCCCTGTCCATCACCAACTCTCCGGAGTTCACTCAAACTCATGTCCATTGAGTCAGTGATGCCATCCAACCATCTTATCCTCTGTCGTCCCCTTCTCCTCCCGTTTTCAGTCTTTCCCAGCATCAGGGTCTTTTCATGAGTCAGCTCTTCGCATCAGGTGGCCAATGTATTAGAACTTCAGCTTCAGCATCAGTCCTTCCAATGAATATTCAGGACTGATCTCTTTTAGGATGGACTGGTTGGCTCTCCTTGCAGTCCAAGGGACTCTCAAGAGTCTTCTCCAAAATCACAGTTCGAAGGAATCAATTCTTCAGTGCTCAACTTTATGGTCCAACTCTCACATCCATACATGACTACTGGGAAAACCATAGCCTTGACTAGATGGACCTTTGTCGGCAAATTGATGTCTCTGCTTTTTAATACACTGTTGAGGTTTGCCATTGCTTTTCTTCCAGGAGCAAGCGTCTTTTAATTTTACGGCTGCAGCCACTGTTTGCAGTTCTCCCCAGAACTGCAGTGATTTTGGAGCCCAAGAAAACAAAGTCTGCCGCTGTCTCCATTGCTCCCTCATGGATTTGCCACCAAAGCAAGCTTGCAAGGACCAGGCTGGGCGAGCAGGGCCCAGGCCAGCGCTGCTTCAGGGGCAGGCGGGCGCAGTGGGAGCAGCATTTGTCAGGCGCTGGGGTGAGGGGGGCAGCCCATGGCTGGGGCCACAGCGGGGGGGCCCAGAGGCCCCCAGCGTCTCCAGCGGGGGCGGGGCCACAGGTGGCGCCATGTCGTGGAGGACTTGCCGCCCCGCGCACTTTCCGAAAGCGCACGCTGTCGCCTGCGGGGAGGACAGCGGGGAGGGGACAAGGCGCTCAGACTGCGGACGACGGGCCCGCGTGGTCTGGACGTCAAAGCATCATCGTGGGAACAGCGATGGGTCAAACTCTCAGGATGGAACGGAAACACGGGCTCCGACCTGCACCGGTGGCGGGCAGGTGCGGTGAGGCCCCAGGCACAGCCAGCCAGCGGGCTTTCCTTCATTCCGCTTGACTCCCACAGGGTTTCTCTAGGTGTTTGCACTCTCACGCTAGGTCCTCACAAGCCCGCGGACGCTACAAAGTTCCTCCACAGAGCAGCAAGCACACGTCCCCACGCAGTGAGAACGCGCGGGTAAACCACCCATGACCCCGCTTTGTCACGTGCCCAGGACACAGACACGCAGCTCAGAAGCCACACGAGAGGTGGGTGCGTGCTCACTTCATCACAGGAACCGCTGCTCATCTTCCGGGGGCGGGCAGAGGGCAGAGGGGGTGGCTGGGGGCCGGTGGAGCATCCCAGTGAGGACACAGGCCCGTCCTGTCGAGAGCGTGTGCTGGGGGCCTGCGCCTGGCTGGCGGGACCCCGGCCTCCGGGCAGGGGTGCAGGGGACACTGGAGGTAATGCCAGCTGCAGGGGGCGCCAGGACAGAGGCCCCGAGGCGTGTGCTTGGAAGAGGGCACATGGACCCCGGAGGCGAGGCAGGGACTGAGCGAGGGCGGGACCAGATGCTGAGCCCCGGGGCAGCGGTGAACTGCCCAGGGGACGGGACTCAGCGGCTGGGCAGCCGGTCTCACAGGAAGGGCAGCCCTGCCCGGGGCGCCAGGGGGCGCAGCCGACACAGGTGTCAGGCCCCGGAGAGGAGGAAGCCCCCCTGAAACCAGAGGCCAGCGCCCCTGCCAGGACGAGGGGCCAAGTGGCAGCGGTTGGAGGGGCAGAGGCTGGGGAAGAGGGGAGGAGGTTTCGGATGTTTCTCAGGGAGGGCGAGCCCCAGGGAGAGGGAGCAAACCAGGAGTCAGGCTGGATGAAGATCAACACGGACACACAGGGCCCCTCGGCAAAGGGCCCGGGGCTCTTCGAGGCGTGAACACAGGCGTGAGTGTCAATCCTGGGAGGGCCGCAGTCCTACGACGGGCGACAGCTGTCTCGGCCTGCACGGCAGGGGTTGAAAAGGAGAACCCCGCTTCGTGGCAGGGTCCTTGAGCGCTGGGCACGCTGGCGCAGACACACACAGTCTGCTCCCGCCGAGGCCGGGGGCTGAGCCAGTGGGGCCGATGCCCTGAGGGTAGGGGGATGTGGGCCACAGAGACTGAGACTTTTCTGTCAATTCTCAGAAAAGAAGACAGGGACTTAAAAACGCTTGAAATTTTACAGGCTCTATCTGACATTCTGTATCTAATGATCTTACATGTAAAACAAGCAAAAAAAAAAATTGTCTCGATGACAAATTGGAAAAATGGTTGGCATTCTGAAGCTCCCCCTCTGGTGGAACAAACTGTGGTCCTGGAGAGACTCCTGAGAGTCCCCTGGACTGCAAGGAGATCCAACCAGTCCATCCTAAATGAAATCAGTCCTGAATATTCACTGCAAGGATTGATGCTGAAGCTGAAGCTCCAATACTTTGTCCACCTGATGCGAAGAACTGACTCATTGGAAAAGACCCTGATGCTGGGTAAGACTGAAGGTGGGAGGAGAAGGGGCGGCTGAGGATGAAATGGTTGGATGGCATCACTGATTTGGTGGACGAGAGTTTGAGCCAGCTCCGGGAGCTGGTGATGGACAGGGAGGCCTGGCGTGCTGCAGTCCACGGGGTGGCAAAGAGTCGGACACGGCTGAGCGGCCGCAGAACAGCCTGTGCTGATAGCGCAGACGCACGGGAAGCCCCAACCCCGAGCTGGACGTCTATCCTCAGGTATGAGCAGCCGCGGCCACGAGGGATTCCGGGCAGGGTGACCTGCCGGGCAGCCGGAGTCCAGGACAAGGAGGCTGGGGAGATGCCGCAGAATGAGTTCAGGGAGTCGCCGTCCATCAGTTCAGGCTGGCTGGTGGCCGAGAGAAGCCACATAACAAGTGTGCTCAGAAGCACCAGAAAATCACAGACTTGAAGGCGAGCTAGTAAATCAATATGCGCTTTGTTTAAAGCTAGTGTGACCAGCCCTAAATTAACAGGCAGTTTTAGCGTGACTACATTTTTTCAGTGAAACAGGGTTATCTGCGGGGAGCCAGGAGCCTGAAGCTCGCTTCCCCTGGGGATGCGCAGGGGGCCCTCCAGGGGGCGGGAGTGACTCAGCGGGGGTGTGTTGGTTTCCTGTTGCCGCGGGAACAGCACACCACAAGCTGGGAGGCTGGGCTGCACGAGTGATTTCTCTCCCATCCTGAGGCCAGACTTCCAAGACCCAGGGCAGAGCCGCGTGCCCTCCGAGGCTCAGGGGGGCCCTCCCCCTCCACTGGTCCTGATGTCGCCGGGCCTCCCTTCTCGAGTCTTAAACATTTCCCTTCTTTGTCCTCCGTCACCGTTGCCTCCATCCCACACGGACTCGCAGGAAGGCACTGAGACCCCCAGATAACCCAGGGCCGGCCCCACCCCAAATTCAATCCCGTCTGCAGAGGTCTTATCCCTGGTCAAGGTCACGTTCACAGCGTCCAGAATTAGGAGGGAACGGACATCTCTGGGGGCCTCTTTTCAGCTGACCAAAGGCGGCCACGGCTAATCACGTAGGAATAAGCAAAGCAGGATCCCCCAGCGTTCCCCGTTTGTCAAAGTGAAGGGCAACTCTGCAAGAGAAGTTGGGGTGAGGGAGGCAGATGGTGTGGGTAGAACCACACACAGGTTCGTCTTTGGGGCCGAAGGGAGAGGCCCACAGCTGACGGCGGTGGCGGGATTGTAGCCGTGAGCTTACTGAACACCAGACCATACGTTTTACCCGAGTGAATGTCTAGTACCTGAGTGAGTCCTCAATAAAGCTGGCTTTAAAAGCACAGACACCTTGTTAATTTATTACTCCCTAAATATTCATGGAGAAGGAAATGGCAGCCCACTCCAGTATTCTTGCTGGAAAATCCCATGGACGGAGGAGCCTGGTTGGCTACAGTCCATGGGGTCGCAAAGAGTCAGACACGACTGAGCAACTTCACTTCAAATATTCATGAGCACAGAGATAACAGGAAGTCAGACCTACAGACAGTTGAGCATAAGATACGTTAAAGGGTCCTCTCTGGGGGAAGAAGAGCACCTCAACGCTTTCTTCTGCAGAGCCTGAAACAAGTCTAGACGCTGGGTCAGCACACACCAGATGTAATTCAACTCAACCCCGAGACACGTAAAAGCATTACCTCCGCCAGTTTCAGGTGAAGAAGAGCATTCTCCGTTTCCAGCTCAACTATTTTCTCCTCTTTGGCCTACAACCAAGGATCCAGAAAGCAAAACGACCAGCATCAGCGAAACTCACCAGCAGCTGCCTCCACTCCCAGAATGATGACTTGTGAGGGTGCAAGCTCTTGGCCGGCAAGGAAGGGAGCAGGTGGCGGCCGCGGGCTGGAGGGCCCCCTGGGCCCCGATGGACCCCCAGGCCTTGTCTGCAACCCTGGGGCCTAGGTGAGGGCCCCAGACCAGCAGCTAGGGGCTTGCTAGAAACCCAGAATCTGGGACCCTCCCATCCCAAGTGGACCCACGTCTGCATTTCAGTAAGTTCCCCAGGCCACGGTGGGCACACGCAAGTTGGAAAGGCAGGGCTCCACAGACCCTGCTCATCAAAACCCATTGCTTCTTTCCTTTTGTTCACTTACTCAAAATATACTTGTTAGAAAGCTACTGTGTGCCAGGGGACCTTCCAGGGGCTGTGGAGTCAGCACCCTCGTGGGGTAACTCACGCACCTGTGGATGGAGCCAGTGAGCGGAGAGAGTATCAGCTCCGCAGGGACTGAAACAGGCAATGTGAGCCCGGACAGGCCACGCCCTGGAGGCGGGGTGGGTGGAGGGGCAGCCCGTGCGAAGGCCAGGTGGCAGGAGTGAGCTTAGCAAGCGGAGGCACAGGGAAGGCCGGTCAGCCTGGGCACGGCAGCGGCAGTGAGGGTTCAGGGGTGGGGGCGGGGGGGAGGCGCGAGCAGGCAGGAGGGAGCTGCCGAGCTCGGGGCAGGGGAGTCTCAGTATTAGCCACGCACGGATGCTGAGCAGGCCAGCTCCTGGGGGCCTGGGGGAGAGGAGAGCGCCAGCGGCCAGGAAGGCGGGCTCAGGCGCGGCCCTCCCGAGGGGGGGGCCCTCCTTCCCCCAGGCTTTGACGAGCGGCTCACAAGGAACCCGGTCAGTTCAGGACATGCTCTTTGTGACTGCTGAGAAAACCCGCAACCAGGAGCCATCTAGATTTCTGTTATCCAAAGCAGTCAATTTTACCTCTTAAAAAATAACGCCTCAAATATTTCCCTGAGAGTTCGCTTAATCCTAGGATCCCACCAGCTCTCACCTTGACAGGTGCAATGGTCAACACCCGCCCCCAACCGCAGCTGTCCTCAGGGACAGCTCACACACCCCTCGCCCAGCTGAGTGGACAATTCAGAGGCTCTAAGTACATTCACAGCTGTGTGACCATTGCCAAAACTAACTTTAGAATCTGTTCACCACCCCCAAAAGAAACACACACCATCACCCCTGACTCCCCACACCCAGAGCCAGGAAGCCACTAACTTCCTGCATTTCCGCCAGTTCTGGACCCTGTAACCAGATGGAATCACACGATATGGGGTCCCCTGTGACAGGCTTCCTCCCTCAGCACACGTTTTTAAGGCATAACCGCATCGCGGCATGTTTCAGCATCTCGCTTCTTTACTGCCTGATACTATCCCGTTGTTCGGAGGGGCCACACCTGTCCACTCATCAGCAGAGAGCCAGCGGGCGGCCTCCCCTCTTCGGCTGTGATGAGTGGGGCTGCTGAGAGCCCCTCTCTTTGCTGAGGACACTCCTCACGCTTGAGCGTGCCCGAGGACGGGCACTGCGCGCAGGACCCGTCTGCAGCCGGTGGAGGAAACGCCGGGCTGCATTCATTTCACACCCCCACCAGCAGCGTGTGCGAACTCCGGCTCCGGCCTGCCCAGCTCCCCTCTGTCTTTCTGACAACAGCCCTCCAGGGAGAGTGCAGCGGTACCTTGCTGGGGTCTGGCCTGGATGTGCCTGGTGGCTGGTGGCCCCAAGCATTGTTTCAGAGGGCAAGTCTTACCCACCCTCTGGGGGAAAATTCCCTCCAGAACATCTGGTTATCTTTGCTGATGCCACTCACGGCTACGGAGCACAAATGCCACTGACTGCTGTGTATTGACCATGTCTCGCATCACCTTGCTGAGCTCATCTTGTTCAGTTGCAAACTCGTGTCCGACTCTTTGTGACCCCATGGTCTGCAGCACGCCAGGCTTCCCTGTCCTTCACTATCACCTAGAGCTTGCTTAAACTCATGTCCATCGAGTCGGTAATGCCATCCAACCATCTCATCCTCTGTCGTCCCCTTCTCCTGCCTTCAATCTTTCCCAGCATCAGGGACTTTTCCAATGAGTCAGTTCTTTGCATCAGGGGGCCACAGTATTGGAGTTTCAGCTTCAGCATCAGTCCTTCCAATGAATATTCAGGACTGATTTCCTTTAGGATGGACTGGTTGGATCTCCTGCAGTCCAAGGGACTCGCAAGAGTCTTCTCCAAAACCACAGTTCAAAAGCATCAATTCTTTGGGTCTTAGTTTTCTTTTTAGAAAAGGCAGAGGAACCAGAGATCAAATTGCCAACATCCGCTGGATCATCGAAGAAGCAAGAGAGTTCCAGAAAAACATCTACTTCTGCTTTATTGACTATGCCAAAGCCTTTGACTGTGTGGATCACAATAAACTGTGGAAAATTCTGAAAGAGATGGGAATACTAGACCACCTTACCAGAGATCAAATTGCCAGCATCTGTTGGATCATGGAAAAAGCAAGAGAGTTCCAGAAAAACATCTATTTCTGCTTTATTGACTATGCCAAAGCCTTTGACTGTGTGGATCACAATAAACTGTGGAAAATTCTGAAAGAGACGGGAATACCAGACCACCTGACCTGCCTCTTGAGAAATCTGTATGCAGGTCAGGAAGCAACAGATAGAACTGGACATGGAACAACAGACTGGTTCCAAATAGGAAAAGGAGTGCGTCAAGGCTGTATATTGTCACCCTGCTTATTTAACTTCTATGCAGAGTACATCATGAGAAACGCTGGACTGGAAGAAACACAAGTTGGAATCAAGATTGGCAGGAGAAATATCAATAACCTCAGATATGCAGATGACACCACCCTTATGGCAGAAAGTGAAGAGGAGCTAAAAAGCCTCTTGATGAAAGTGAAGGAGGAGAGTGAAAAAGTTGGCTTAAAGCTCAACATTCAGAAAACCAAGATCATGGCATGTGGTCCCATCACTTCACAGGAAATAGATGGGGAAACAGTGGAAACAGTGGAAAAAGTGTCAGACTTTATTTTGGGGGGGGTTCCAAAATCACTGTAGATGGTGAGTGCAGCCATGAAATTAAAAGACGCTTACTCCTTGGAAGAAAAGTTATGACCAACCTAGATAGCATATTCAAAACCAGAGACATTACTTTGCTGACTAAGTTCTGTCTAGTCAAGGCTATGGTTTTCCTGTAGTCATGTATGGATGTGAGAGTTGGACTGCGAAGAAGGCTGAGAGCCGAGAACTGATGCTTTTGAACTGTGGTGTTGGAGAAGACTCTTGAGAGTCCCTTGGACTGCAAGGAGATCCATCCAGTCCATTCCGGAGATCAACCCTGGGATTTCTTTGGAAGGAATGATGCTAAAGCTGAAACTCCAGTACTTTGGCCACCTGATGCGAAGAGTTGACTCATTGGAAAAGACTCTGATGCTGGGAGGGATTGGGGGCAGGAGGAGAAGGGGACGACTGAGGATGAGATGGCTGGATGACATCACGGTCTTGATGGTTGTGAGTCTGACTGAACTCAGGGAGATGGTGATGAACAGGAAGGCCTGGCGTGCTGTGATTCACGGGGTCTCAAAGAATCAGACACGACTGAGCGACTGAACTGAACATCCAGTTAAACCAACATTCAATACTTTCAATTTCAGTGTTCTACTACAGGTTTCTTTCTAGTTTTCTTTTTCTCTTTTACAAATTGTAACTAACTTCTCTAATAGTGAGTAAACTGGCTTAAGTCGTCCTTAACATATTTACATATTTGGTTAATCTTCCTGTAGGTGATCAATTTCCTATCTCTAGCACTGTTCACTGGTTATTCTTCCTGTAGATGACCAGTTTCCTATCACTAGCACTGTTCACTTCCTCCTTAGGGAATTCCCCCCAAGGAAGCTCCATCTGAGACATCTCACACTGGGTCTGCTCCTGCTATCCCAGTGCCCTCCTCAGTAATCCTGGATATTGACACTGCCCGCTGGTGGATCCCTGGCAATGGACAGACAACAGCCTCTTTAGTGCCTCCTAGTGAAAGTCCGCACCTGTCCCCTCCCTTCGGAAATCCTCACCCCATGCAGACTCCAACACTAGGGCTTGGCAGCACCCTATGCAAGGAACCTGCTTCCCTCCTCAAGCTCCAAAATCTTGCATGGCATTTCTAGACCCTCTGGAAGGGATCTGCCCTCTATTCTCTCCAGGGCTGACACTCTTTAAAAGGGGCAGCCCTCCTAAGTGGGCAACCTTCTTCAGCTTCAAAAGCTCGGGACTCAGGACCAGCTCCGCACGTCACCTTTAGCCTGCATGTGCGCTGACACTCTGTCTGCTGCCCTTCTGCTTGGAGGCCCTCCCAACCTGAAGATAAGTAATTTTTCTTTAAACTCAGAGTGAATTTACACTAAAAATAGATATCTTATGTCTTGATAAATACTGATGATGCTTTCCCATAAACATAGTAAAAAAAAAAAAAAAAATGTCTTCTCTTGACAAAGCCCTGTAAGAAACTTCAAGGTTTATTTCCAGTGCAGGTTGGTAGGGATGGCTGGTTGTCTTGCTGTGCACAGTCATTCAGGGACCCAGACTCTTTCCATCACGTGGCTCCTTCATTCCAGAGGCCTCAGAGTCCTCCTCCAGATTCTCTGAATCCAGAACCAAACAAGAGAAGATGGAGAATGAAGGATCATGCATGGGGAATCTGAAAACTACAAGAAAATCTGAAAAAATGTAATCTAGCTGTGTGTTCAAGAGAAAAGTGAAAAGATTTTGTTGTACAAACAGCTAATTTCATCACAACATTATGTTTAGGCCTTTGTGAACTACAAGGATAGTTCATGGCTGATCATATAGAAGAAAAAGATATAAATAAAATTTTTGTAAAGTGTATGCCAACTAAATAATGGGTTTCATTTTCAATAAAATGGAAATGTCATTGAACAATAATAAAGATATTCTAATCGATATTGAGATTTTTAAACTATTTTTTTTTTGGTAGGTGATATATTGTAGTTTTTTTCAGATTTTATTAGAAAAAGATTATAAGAGGCAGTTGATTCCTTTTAAAATAACCCTTCAGAAATCATCCAATTTTAGTGCTGTGAGAAACAGACCTATGAAATCATCTACAGCTTAAAATATTGAAGATGCTATACTTAGGTAGCAAATATTAACTCTTTTTCCTTCTCTATTTAAAGTGTCCTAATCTTACCCACTTAATCTCTCAAACCTATCACAAAATGTTGCCTCTGAAGAAACAGAGCACCTAAAGAAAAGAAAATGGTAGCAGCATATATACTTTAAAATTCATCTCTAAGTGTTTACAGTGAAATTTAATCTTGCAATTTTAGATGATAAGATTAGAAAATTAGATTCTTGTGATTTAAATCTAACATCCATTTTCCAAAAAAGTAGTAACATTGTCTAACAGATTAAAGAAACATAAATAATAATCAAATTATATTGTCTTATTTTCATAATTTTAGGAAGCCATTCATTTAGAGTATTGCTAATAAATAAGAGAAAGTGGTTATTTAACAAATACAACAAAAATCCATTGTTTAGCAAAAGCAAAACACCAACAAACTTTCTAAAGGACCTAATCTAACCTTAAGCAAAGACACATGACTTTTGATCCTTGTATTTGTATAGAAACAACATTTAGAAAAAGATTATAGAATCTTTTAGATGGAACCTTAGACATCATTTTATTAGCCCCATAGTACTAGGCTTCTTCACTGGCTCCATGGTAAAGAATCTGCCTGCAATACAACACAATGCAGGAGATGTGGGTTTGATTCCTGGGTGGGGAAGAGCCCCTGGAGAAGGAAATGGCAACCCACTCTAGTATGCTTGCTTGGGAAATCCTAAAGACAGAGGAGCATGGGAGGCTACAGTCCATGGGATCAGGAAAAAGTTGGACATGTGGTAGCAACTAAACAACAACAATAAATAGCACTGTAGGTTTTCTCTGTAAGTTTCTTAACACATGGAATCCCAGTCTTAACTTGAACACTCCCATGGAATGGAGTTTCAGCAATTCACAGGAGAGCAAGGGCCACTGGTGGATATAAAGGATCTAATAAAATGTTTACACTTCCTTACACTTACAATAGAATGTCTTACACTGGTTTAAAACAAAGTTTCTTATGACTTTTAACTTAATTCTTATTCTATAACCTGGACAATGAATACATTTACACCTTCTACATGAAATATTTTTAATAATGATGATCGTATAATGTAATTCATTTTTTTTATTTTGTGTGCCTTTCTTAATATCAATTCTTTAATATTTCTAATTAAATTGTCAACTCTTTTTTCAGAATGCCTGTGCTATTTCTAACCAGGAAAACATATATGAGAAACAACGTACTTGACATTTGCAATGTCAATTTTCACTTATAAATGTGTGATAATAACCCAATAATGAAATTCACTTGAACTTCAGGTCTCTCATGCAATTTCAAATAGAAGTCTTATTATGTTCATATTCTGTTACTTATATTTATTATTTTGAAAGAATGATGATCTTGTTAGCTCACAAAATTTGGCATGTAACCATAATTCCTTAAGGAAAAATAATGTTATCAGGCAAAATATTCAATAGGATTTGAAGTATTTGAAGTTGTTTTATAAAGTAAAACATTTTATACTTGCTTATGCAAATATATGGGTTTCCCTGGTACCTCAACTGGTAAAAAAAATCCACCTGCATTGAACCCAGGTCTCCCACATTGTGGGGAGATTTTTTACCATCTGAACCACCAGGGAAGGCGAAGAATACTTGAATTGGAAGCCTATCTTTCCCCAGGGAAATTTCCCAACCCAGAAATCAAACTGGGATCTCCTGCATTCCAGGTGGATTCTATACCAGCTGAGCTGCCAGGGAAGCTCTGTATATGGCTATTATTAAAGAAATGCCAAGTATCCATCCCCATTGAAAACTATTTCCAGAAGAAAATTTCCTCAATTATTAATACAGAAACATTTGTGCTTCAGTTCAGTTCAGTCGCTGAGTTGTGTCCAACTCTTTGTGACCCCATGAATCACAGCAAACCAGGCCTCCCTGTCCATCACCAACTCCCGGAGTTCACTCAAACTCATGTCCATCAAGTCGGTGATGCCATCCAGCCATCTCATCCTCTCTCATCCCCTTTTCCTCCTGCCCCCAATCCCTCTGAGCATCAGAATCTTTTCCAATGAGTCAACTCTTTGCATGAGGTGACCAAAGTACTGGAGTTTCAGCTTCAGCATCATTCCTTCCAAAGAAACCCAAGACTGATCTCCTTTAGAACAGACTGGTTGGATCTCCTTGCAGTCCAAGGAACTCTCAAGAGTCTTCTCCAACACCATAGTTCAAAAGCATCACTTCTTCAGCGCTCAGCTTTCTTCACAGTCCAACTCTCACATCCATACATAATCACCTGAAAAACCATTGCCTTGACTAGACGGATCTTTGTTGGCAAAGTAATGTCTCTCCTTTTCAATATGCTATCTAGGTTGGTCATAACTTTCCTTCCAAGGAGCAACTGTCTTTTAATTTCATGGCTTCAGTCACCAACTGCAGTGATTTTGGAGCCCCCAAAATAAAGTCTGACCCTGTTTCCACTGTTTCCCCATCTATTTCCCATGAAGTGATGGGACCAGATGCCATGATCTTCGTTTTTTTGAATATTGAGCTTTAAGTCAACTTTTTCACTCTTCTCTTTCACTTTCATCAAGAGGCTTTTTTGTTCCTCTTCACTTTCTACCATAAAGGTGGTATCATCTGCATATCTGAGGTTATTGATATTTCTCCTGGCAATCTTGATTCCAGTTTGTGCTTCTTCCAGCCCAGAGTTTCTCATGATGTACTCTGCATATAAGTTAAATAAGTGGGGTGACAATATACAGCCTTGATGTATTCCTTTTCCTATTTGGAACCATTCTGTTGTTCCATGTCCAATTCTACCTGTTGCTTCCTGACCTGCATATAGGTTTCTCAATAGGCAGGTCAGGTGGTCTGGTATTCCCATCTCTTTGAGAATTTTCCACAGTTTATTGTGATCCACACAGTCAAAGGCTTTGGCATAGTCAATAAAGCAGAAATTGATGTTTTTCTGGAACACTCTTGCTTTTTCCATGATCCAGCAGATGTTGGCAATTTGATCTCTGGTTCCTCTGCCTTTTCTAAAACCAGCTTGAACATCAGGAAGTTCATGGTTCACGTATTGCTGAAGCCTGGCTTGGAGAATTTTGAGCATTACTTTACTAGCGTGTGAGATGAGTGCAATTGTGTGGTAGTTTGACCATTCTTTGGCATTGCCTTTCTTTAGGATTGGAACGAAAACTGACCTTTTCCAGTCCACTGCTGAGTTTTCCAAATTTGATGACATACTGAGTGCACCACTTTCACAGCATCATCTTTCAAGATTTGAAAGAGCTCAATTGGAATTCCATCACCTCCACTAGCTTTGTTGATAGTGATGCTTGATAAGGCCCACTTGACTTCACATTCCAAGATGTCTGGCTCCAGGTGAATGATCACACCATCATGATTATCTGGGTCATGAAGATGTTTTTTGTACAGTTCTTCTGTGTATTCTTGCCACCACTTCTTAATAACCCCATGTCAAGGAGCGGTGGCTGCATGGATGCAGGAGGGCTGAGAGGAGCCACTACATGTTCAAGGTCAGGAGGGGTGGCAGTGAGGAGACACCCCTTGTCCAAGGTAAGGAGCAGTGGCTGCACTTTGCTGGAGCAGCTGTGAAGAGATATCCCATGTCCAAGGTAAGAAAAACCCAAGTAAGAAGGTAGGTGTTGCGAGAGGGCATCAGAGGGCAGACATGCTAAAACCATAATCACACAAAACTGGTCAATCTAATCACATGGACCACAGCCTTGTCTAACTCGGTGAAACTAAGCCATGCCCTGTGGGGCCACCCAAGACAGGCAGGTCATGGTGGAGAGGTCTGACAGAATGTGGTCCACTAGAGAAAGGAATGGCAAACCATCTTGCCTTGAGAACCCCATGAAAAGTATGAAAAGGCAAAATGATAGAATACTGAAAGAGGAACTCCCGAGGTCAGTAGGTGCCCAATATGCTACTGGAGATCAGTGGAGAAATAACTCCAGAGAAAATGAAGAGATGGAGCCAAAGCAAAAACAATACCCAGTGTGGATGTGACTGGTGATACAAGCAAGGCCCTATGCTGTAAAGAGCAATATTGCGTAGAAACCTGGAGTGTTAGGTCCATGAATCAAGGCAAATTGGAAGTGGTCAAACAGGAGATGGCAAGAGTGAACGTCAACATTATAGGACTCAGTGAACTAAAATGGACTGGAATAGGTGAATTCAACTCAGATGACCATTATATCTACTACTGTGGGCAGGAATCCCTTAGAAAGGGAGTAGTCATCATGGTCAACAAAAGAGTCCGAAATGCAGTTCTTGGATGCAATCTCAAAAATGACAGAATGATCTCTGTTCATCTTCAAGGCAAACCATTCAATATCACAGTAATCCAAGTCTATGCCCCAACCAGTAACACTGAAGAAGATGAAGTTGAATGGTTCTATGAAGACCTACAAGACCTTTTAGAACTAACACTCAAAACAGATGTCCTTTTCTGCCAGGGTCCTGTCCTGGTAGATCCAGGGTAATTCGAAGTGGGGATGGCGTGGCGAGGAAAAACTTATTTATTTAGAAATATAAAGAGAGATTAGGAAGAAATAGTGTAGTAGGAAAATTAGTGGAGAAAAGAGGCTGAATAACTTGGTTTACGTGGAGAACTAATAAAATCTCAGGACAAGAGATTTGCACCATCTACATTAGGTCACCAGTGCCCATTTGAATAACGGAGGGTGCCCCACCTTGGGCTCCCTCTCTCATGGATCTTAGAAGCCAGGGCAAGTAAGTAGACATGGCGAGCCTCCACACCCCAGATGGGAATTCAGCCTGAAAACAGAGTAAAGAAGACACGGGGAAACCAGTCCAGTGACTGCCCCATCCTCTATTGTTCTGAAAGGCCTTATATACTTTTGATTTTGCATAGAGATCAGTGGATAATACAAAATTATGCAGTGTCAACCGCCCTGACTCTTATTGAGACCAGGCTTTCTCTCTGCATACCTAGTTGTATACATAAGTCTTAGGTGATTTACATCATCTTCCAATGATGTAAGAAGGCCAATTAACATTTTATGGCCCTTTTCTGATAAGGGTAATAATGTTGTTCTTCCCAAAGTCTGGTGCCACTCTCAGAAAGCACTAAATAAAGTTACATTCTTACATAGCAAGGATACAACATTTTAGAACAAGAAAGTGGAGTACAGTGATTTATAACAAAGACAAAATTAATTAACTCAAAAGTCTAGTATTGCTAACATCAAAACTACTATATTCCTATTTCTGCATTCTGATTATGTCGATTAATATCCTCCCAGGTGCCTAAAAAATAAAGGATATAGAGGCCTGGCAGCAAACATTAACTCAACAAACTCTTCACCAAACTAATTCTTAGCTCTAAAAGGCTCTATATCTTTAAGAAGTTTTGAGCTACGTGCCTCTCACGGTTGGGGGCTGTAAACAATCCACAAGTCGTAAAGTCCGGGAAGGCCAGTCAGATAAGTTAGAAAATTCCTTTTAGAGGCAGAAGAGTGGAAAGCACAGTACAATAAGGCAGGCAGACTCTGGTTTTGGGGGGTAGATGTTCAGGAAAACCCAGGGGGAACCCCTGAAGCCTGACTCGTCTTGCTCATCAGGCCTCTCCACATGACCTTTTCATGGGTGGGATCTCCTGTGCTGGCTCCCAGCACTTTTCATTATAGGGGACTGGAATGCAAAAGTAGGAAATCAAGAAACACCTGGAGTCATAGGCAAATCTGGCCTTGGAATGCGGAATGAAGCAGGGCAAAGGCTAATAGAGTTTTGCCTAGAAAACACAATGGTCATAGCAAACACCCAAACAACACAAGAGAAGACTCAACACATGGACATCACCAGATGGTCAACACCGAAATCAGATTGATTATATTCTTTGCAGCCAAAGATGGAGAAGCTCTATACAGTCAGCAAAAACAACACCAGGAGCTGACTGTGGCTCAGATCATGAACTCCTTATTGCCAAATTCAGACTTATATTGAAGAAAGTAGGGAAAACCACTAGACCAGGTATGACCTAAATCAAATCCCTTATGATTATACAGTGGAAGTGAGAAATAGATTTAAGGGACTAGATCTGATAAATAGAGTGCCTGATGAACTATGGACAGAGGTTCATGACATTGTACAGGAGACAGGGATCAAGACCATAACCATGGAAAAGAAACGCAAAAAAGCAAAATGGCTGTCTGGGGAGGCCTTACAAATAGCTGTGAAAAGGAGAAGCAAAAAGCAAAGGAGAAAAGGAAAGATATAGGCATCTGAATGTAGAGTTCCAAAGAATAGCAAGGAGAGATAAGAAAGCCTTCCTCAGTGATCAATGCAAAGAAATAGAGGAAAACAATAGAATGGGAAAGAGTAGAGATCTCTTCAAGAAAATTAGAGATACCAAGGAAACATTTCATGCAAAGATGGGCTTGATAAAGGATAGAAATGGTATGGACCTAACAGAAACAGAAGATATTAAGAAGAGGTGGCAAGAAATCAATGTTAGGTATGTTAAAAAAAAAAAAGAAAAAAAAGCTTTTCCTGCAGAAGGAACATTTGCTTGTGTTCTGAATTCAGTCAGTTACTGACTATACTAAGTGGCTTCTTTGAATGTTTCTTCACAGTCACCGCTGTTGACTTTAGCATGCATCTTCAGAATAAAGTAATTCCACAGTTAGAAGGTGAACTGGGAGCTCTCATTTAGAAGAAACCTGTCCCAGGAGGGATAACAGAGCCTTTACAACGAAAGGACTTGAATGTTCAGATGTCACTATTACCTTTCTAAATTATCTCCTTCTGGCTTTTTCCTTGTTCCTTCCACTCCAGCCACACTGGCTTTCTTTCTGTTCCTTGCAGTTGCTTAACATGTTAACTCAGATAAGAATCAGTCTTTGTATATGTCTGTTCCCTTTGTCTAAAACACTTTTACAATAAATGTTAGATTCATTCCTCAACCTTTTTCAGATCTCTGCTCACATATCAACTCATCCACAGGGCCTTCCTTATCTGAGCTTTACAGAATAACACACTTCATGTGAAGCACTCTACGTTTAGCTATTTTTATCCTCACAATCTTGATTGCAATCAAAATCATTTATTTATTTACTGTTGATCTCCTTCCCTAGACTTCTGGCTCTTGCTGTTTGTCACCTACTCTGTCTTCTATACTCAGATACTGACTGGAACATAGCTGATACCTAATAAATACTTGATGAATAACCCAATTAATGAATACTGAATGGTAGGAATCAAGGAAAATTTCCCACCCTTTGGAAAGAGTTATGTGTTCAGAACAAAAGATCCCAATGTTCATTGACAAGGAGTCAAAACAGAAACTTAAAAAATAAAACACAGTGAAAAAAATGACATTCACCTCATATTATTTATTTGTAAAATGAACAATGAAGCAGTAAAATAATATTGAAGCTATAGATATTTACTCAACTAACCTAGCATTCAAATGTGAGTTGAAGGTAAAACATTTTGGTATATAAAACATAGAGAAATGAACACATTAAAAAAATCTAAGTGAGAAAAGGCACATTGGAAGACATAAGAAACAGAAAAAAATAAATAAATAAATAAAATAGAGGCAGTATTTCAGAAATTGCTAATAATTCTGCACTAACTTTATAGATGAATTAAAGAAGAACACTAGATAAAATGGGATACAAAACATAAATCTGCATATTTTATTTGGGTCAGATCATGCAAACTCATTTCTACTGGAAAATGGAAGCATGTATCTTGATCAATGATTACTATGATTGCTCTATATACATTTCCAATAGAAATATTGATATTATGTTTTATTTTGTGTTAGGATGAAATATTAAAGGACAAAGTAGATCTTAGTTTTTATTTCAATTATCTTCTGTATATTTCATTCTTGAATCAGATGAGTCAAAATTTTGAAAAGAGAAACTGATATCTCTGGTTAACAGTGTTAAAGACAACATATAAAGAAGACGTTGATCAAATTATTTCAAAATGCAATTATTTTCAAAATAAATTGTTTTTGAGGGACTCAAAAGGTTATTGAACTAAACTCAGTCAGATATACTATTTATTTTATTTACTAAAAATAAAAATATAAGTGTACCTTATTGTAAAGTTTTTAAAAGTATAAAGGTATATGAAATAAACATTTTTAAAAATCTATCTTATTATTCCCTCCAATGACACTTCCTATCTTATAGTGAATCATCGACAGATGACAATGGCAAGTTCTTCTAGAACATGAAAGTTAGACTTATGATAACAAGGACATAGATCTATAAAGATATGCTTTCAAATATATTACTGTATTCAGAAGGGCACCAAAAGGATTTTGAGAAAGAAGAATGGGATTTCCTTGTTTCACGACAGGAAATCAGTCCCATTCTCTAATCCTCATGAGAACATGCATTATCAGAACATGGGAATTTTTATTTTTTACAACACAGAACTGATGTATAAATGCATTACTTGAGTAAGAAAATTCACTTGACTAGCAAGTAATTTCTGATGTATACTTTGACAATTTTAAATAAAATATAAATTAAATTTTAAATATAGATAGCATTTAACATTTACAGCAGTCTTCATTTACAAAACATGACAAGTGGACTAGGTGTATTTTTATGTTCACCTCATCTTAACATCTTAGTGGTTAAAGATAGAGAAAGACTGATTCCACATTTAAACATTTTAGTAGGGTAGAGAGGTGACTTCAAATGTCTTACCAGTAAAATTAAATGATGCACAAGGTACAAAAGCAGTATAGAACAGGAGAGAGACAGAGAGGAATTTTCCCAGCAGCTTTGCAGCTTTGGGAAAGACTTTAGAGAGAAAATTTCCTGTGGATGGGATTAGAAAGATGAACTTGCCAGGCTGATAAAAGAATAGAACATATAGGCAAAGGCACAGAGGCATGAAATAGGACAGTACACTAAAAATACTTGCAAGCAATTTTGCTTTAGTTGATCATAACAAAGAGTAAATGGCAGGAGAAAACCCTGGAAAAGCCTGTAGGGGCTGAGTCATGGATGAGCTGGTATTAACTGAGTTACTTGAACTCTAACTTATAAGCCATGGAATATGAACGAATGGGTTTTAGAACTAGAAGAGAGTATAGAGGTTATATTATCTAAATTTAAAAATTTAAAGTCATCTACAATCATTTAATAATTGTGATCTGTAAGCAGCATCACACAAAGCACCTTAGACTCTATGTCCATTTGTTTTAAAAAGTCCAGAGATTAAACATCACAGAAGAGTCTGGAATATATACAATCAAATGGGGAAAATTGCGGGCTTAAAGGAAAGGTCATTAACTTGAGAAATGAATCAGGTTTGTTGGATCACATAGGAGATCATTATCAAAATGTGATTTGGCCTAGATTCCCTATTACATTTCACTTGTTTCAATTCTTATGTAAACTTTTGAAATATTAATTCACCACATTTTTTGTTTTCAATCAGTTAAAGATATTTTTATCTACTTTATTCAAGGCCCTGAGCTGAGTGCTATTGTGAGGTTTCTGAAATTTGAAAAGCATTGTCCTTATAATGTATAATTTTGTTGAGGATATAGGGCTTAAACATTTTAAATAATAAATAATGAAAGATTCAAATAAAAGAAACTATCCCAAGGTAACAGCTTTATTGCTGAANGAGCTGAGTGCTATTGTGAGGTTTCTGAAATTTGAAAAGCATTGTCCTTATAATGTATAATTTTGTTGAGGATATAGGGCTTAAACATTTTAAATAATAAATAATGAAAGATTCAAATAAAAGAAACTATCCCAAGGTAACAGCTTTATTGCTGAATCTCTTTATTGCTAAAGAAATAAGCACTGTTCACTTGTGGCTTCCTTAGATATTCCTGTTATCTTCAGTTCTAAGATTTATTAGCAATCTTATCAAATGGGTCTAGTCTAGACAGAGTAGTTAATCATCAAAAATATTTTTGTAATTATAATATTAGATCTAGTGTTAGTCATCATAAGGCATATTGTAGAAATGAATGCCAGAAGAAGCTGATGATCAAAAGAGAATAGGATCCTTAACAATGAAAAAAAATGAATACCTTAAATCATGTAGCAGAAGTCATCACAAATAAAAGACTGCATGGAATGAAATATAAACAGGTAAAGTATTAATTTGTTTGAGTCAAAGCCTATCAACAGAAAATTGAAGTTGAAACTAAACATTCAGTGAGTTTCCAAGGCATCCCAGAGCTCTTCTAGTCTTTAAATGGTGTGAAAGCAGAGTAATACAATGTTTGACTATTTTAAGGACTGGTGCCATTGGATACCAAAGGTCAGCCAAGGATCTGTAAATTTCAAATGTAATAAATTCAGAAATAAGTAGAAAAATCAACGAGGCCTACATTATCAGGAGTGTGTTGTCAAACTTTATTAAAAGATGAGATGTTGAATGTCTTTGCAGTCAACAGTCATTAGAGCAATGATGGGCTATGAGCATGCACACTATTATCCACTTGAATTAATGTGGATATTTTCTTCTTACTGATGTTTTCTTTTTAAAATGGCATAGGAATTAATCTCCAGGCTTATTTCAGTTATCCATAAAATTCTATGAATGATAGTTTATAAGCAAAATAATTTCAAAGATAATAGTAGAAATTTTAAGACTATCTTAAAACCATGACAATAAAATTAGATAAAAGTAAATATTTACATATATTTAGTTACTCCAGTACTTTGGCCACCTGATGCGAAGAGCTGACTCACTGGAAAAGACTCTGATGCTGGGAAAGATAGAGGGCAGGAGGAGAAGGGGATGACAGAGGATGAGATGGTTGGATGGCATCACTGACTCAATGGACATGGGTTTCGGTGGACTCCGGGAGTTGGTGATGGACAGGGATGCCTGGTGTACTGTGGTTCATGGGGTTGCAAACAGCTGGACATGACTGAGCGACTGAACTGACTGACTGACTGAATTATATCATATAAGTAGTAAAGAAAGAAAGTAAAAGGAAATCAAGTTTGTCAGTTGTACACTAAATATTTTTAAACAATAATTCATGAATTATATATATAAAATTCATGAGTTATATATACATATATATCCTATATATGTACCCAATACCTAGATTAAATAAAACAGAATTCTGTCATATTTAAATAAAATTGTGAGTCAATTAAATTTTACCTACAACTTCCCACATGAAATGTTAATATAAAAGGTAGCATTCCTAGAATGGATGACTCAAGATACCCATTACTCAATAGAGAGGGATTAAGAACCTGGGCTCTGAAACAATGTAGCCTGGTTTCAAACTCCAGCCATAAGCTTTATTAGGCAGATGATTTGGGGATTATCCAACTTCCCGGTACCTCAGATTATTCTCTTAAAAACAGATACTGATAGCACTACTTCATAGAATTCTTGTGAGGGTTTGACTATTAAATATAAAGCATATAGTAAATTGCTGATCAGTCACTAAGCCATGTCCGACTCTGCGACCCCATGAAGTGCAACATGACAGGTTTCCCTGTCCTTCACTATCGCCCAGAGTTTGCACAGACTTATGTCCATTGAGTCAATGATGCCATCCAACTATATCTAATCTGTCAAATATTATTACTACTCAAATATGGCAATATAAAATCAAAGAGAATTGAAAATAAAAAAGCTACTTCTAGTATCTTTTGAAAAACAAAGCTCTGGTGAATGTTGTATTTTTCATTTTTAATATGAATCCATCAATTTCTTGCATAAGTATTTGGTAGCATTTATTTCTATTATTAAAATGAAGAATGTCTGATTTAGGAAAAAGAAAAGTAATATCTGTGATAATCACAGGTCATTTAGTTTTCTTATCATTCTTAGACCTGTACAGAAATTGGTATAATTCACTCTATATTCTGGGCTTCCCTTGTGGGTCAGCTGGTAAAGAATCTGCCTGCAATGCAGGGAGACTTGGGTTCAATCCCTGGGTTGGGAAGATTCCCTGGAGAAGGGAAAGGCCATCCTCACTAGTATTCTGGCCTGGAGAATTCCATGGACAGTCCATGGAATTGCAAAGAATATCTGTGATAATCACAGATTATCTAGCTGTCTTATCATTCTTAGGCCTATATGAAAATTGTTATAATTCACTCTATATTTTACTGTCTCTTTTTTATGATGCCTGGTTATGACAAAAGAGGGCTTGGAAATTTTCTTTGTCTCACGACAAAATTTTTGAAAAATTTGCACAACCTATAGCAATTCAGTTCCTTATCCATGTGGATGAATACGCTGCCTTTCTTCTTTACTTCATTGTTATTTATATTTCTTGCAGCTAACAGCAGTATCTGCTTTCTTTCCAATTCTGATCTATTGTTCAAAACTTATCCTCAAATTTTATTTTCTGCAAGAAACTTCCAAGAATACTGCAAACCAAACTATCCATCTCCTAAATCTTTGACCTTATAATTCTAGCTATCCATAAGCAAGGTGATTTTAAAATTGAATGTATTTATGGTAACAGCATGTAATGTCTGAAAGTTAGTGGGCAAAGACGACAGAAGACATGAAGCAAGACTGGCAACCTGGGTCCCCTTGAGTTTAGTTGAGTTGAGTTCAGTCGCTCAGTCGTGTCCGACTCTTGGCGACCCCATGGATTGCAGCACGCCAGGCCTCCCTGTCCATCACCAACTCCCACAGTTCACTCAGACTCATGTCCATCGAGTCCATGATGCCATCCAGCCATCTCATCCTCGGTCGTCCCCTTTTCCTCCTGCCCCCAATCCCTCCCAGCATCAAAGTCTTTTCCAATGAGTCAACTCTTCGCATGAGGTGGCCAAAGTACTGGAGTTTCAGCTTTAGCATCATTCCTTCCAAAGAAATCCCAGGGCTGATCTCCTTCAGAATGGACTGGTTGGATCTCCTTGCAGTCCAAGGGACTCTCAAGAGTCTTCTCCAACACCACAGTTCAAAAGCATCAGTTCTTCGGCGCTCAGCCTTCTTCACAGTCCAACTCTCACATCCATACTGAATCAGGATAATTCTTTCCTGTCTGAGCCATTAGGGAAGCCCTGTGAAAAAGTAAGATCCTGATTCTACTCGATATGCATCTTTTCTAAACTTTGTTTTTAAAAAGACTTTCATCATGTTCATGTTTTATAACAATTTAAAATTATTTGAAATATTGAAATCTCACATGCCATTGTTTTATTTTTATAATAAGTTATTTTTGTAAATCAATAAAGTATTTTTGATACTGCAATGAGAATTAAATAAACTAGCAGATTCATATTTGCTTTATTTTGATCATTAAAATTATAATAATTATATGCTAAAAATTAATTTGGTCTTTTTGATATTATTAAATTCATGATTTTTCAACTTGGTATATATTATTACCTATAAATATATATATAACCCACTCCAGTGTCCTTGCTTGGAGAATCCCAGGGATGGGGCAGCCTGGTGGGCAGCCATCTATGGGGTCGCAAAGAGTCGAACATGACTGAAGTGACTCAGCAGTAGTAGCAGCAGCATAAATATATATTATCAAGTGGCCTTTTATGACTTTGTCCATTCTGAAATATTAAGCATTATGTTCAACCTTAAAGTGTGGAAGTGTAACCCTATTCAAAAACACCTTTTATGAATCTACAACTGTATCTGTGTGTTTATGAAATGTTACTGATATTTGTTTTAAATACCCTGTCTAATTTACTATTTTAACTCAGTTCTTCCTCTCACTTAGTGTTAGTCACTCAATCGTGTCTGACTCTTTGCGATCCCATGGACTATAGCCCCCCAGGTTCCTCTATCCATGGGATTCTCCAGGCAAGAATACTGGAGTGAATTGCCATTCCCTTCTCTAGAGGACCTTCCCAACTCAGGGATCGAACCCGAATCTTCTGCGTTGCAGGCAGATTCTTTACTGTTTGAGCTACAGGAGATCTAACTTTCAGCAGTTTTGGAAATGGGTAACCCCTCTGTTCGGAGAAGGTGATGGCACCCCACTCCAGTACTCTTGCCTGGAAAATCCCATGGACGGAAGAGCCTGGTAGGCTGCAGTCCATGGGGTCTCACAGAGTTGGACACGACTGAAGCGGCTTAGCAGCAGCAGCAACCGCTCTGTTAGAGGCTGGATAGGAGAGGAGAATAAGAAAATCCCAACAGGTTGCATACATATTCAAACAGGTTCATGACAGGTTTTTGCTGTTGTTATTCTGCAATTTTGTTGTTATTATTTATAGCTTTACTAACTCTTCTCACATCATATCTGTTTAAAAGCCGTGGTTCCAAAGGAAGGGCTAGGGTTGGGGGCGGTTTTCTTTCCCCTGCATTCCACAGAGATGCTGAATTGTTTCTAGCTTGGTGTAAATTTGTCTTGATATTTTGTGACTGGTGTTGTGTGAGTAATGAAAATAATGTATCAGAACCCTGCATTAGAAAGTAGGCAGGCTGACAATATGCTTGTGCTTTTGGCTGCAAAATATAAGCAGGCTGCTGTACTTTATGAAAACTTCAACCTTCACCCGCCTCTGTATGCAGTGACAAGGCTACACTGAGACAGTCCAGATGTTACAGATGCATGGATCCCACTGAGCTGATCTTCATCCTGGAGGAAATCCCAGAATATTCTGGGCAGAGAAAGGTAAAAGTAAGCACTTAGAGTTACATCATATACAATGTTAAGTCCAGAAGCAATAATGAATAGCTTGCTTTGTTTATTTGTCTCTGAGAATTTTAAGACAACACCCATTGTGAAATCCCACAGGGCATATGTATAATGAAAAATAAACAAAATGATAAAAGCTAAAAGTCATTTTTAATTAGCATATCAGTAATGAAAAACGCAACTGAACAGATGTCCCTTGCTTTGCGCCCAGAAGTGCATGATGAACTACAAGCTCTGTCAGGTGAAGGAAAAAAAAAAAAAAACAGTTCACTTTAGGATCTTAATAGGAGCACTCTTGCTGATTTTACCCTTTGTAACTTTATGTGGATACTGATATCCCTCCAAAAATATTAAAGGCCATTCTCATAATGGAGATTTACAGATCACATTTGAATTACATCACTGAGGAATTACAGTATATTACATCATTTCAGTACATTTGTATGGAAGTCACAGAACTAAGTATACCTGGGGTATGTTACTTATATCAAGCCTTTGCTGCACTCATACCCCCAATCTGTTTTCTGCACAAATAATTTTTATGAAACGTTGGCTGCGTATGTTCTGCATTATCATTATTTATAAGAAATATATACATATTTAGTCCTTCAGGTGATCAAAATATGTTTCTAGTACATATTTGGTGTTCATCCACAGCTTCTAATTGGTCCTTCAGTGCAACTCACAAAACCCTTGGAATTTCCTGAACAATAAGAGCAATGAGATCATCTTTTGCTAAGACATTCGATATCTTGTCTTCAGTTCCTGAAAACTCTGCAGAGCCATGAAATGGGTCAAATGGGTGTCTTCTTATTTTATCACAAACGTCTTTCCACCACTACCAGGTTTACGTTAATGAAGAGGGCTTTTGGAAGCACCTAGAGAAAGCACGTAGAAGGGATTGTTTGCCAAGGGAGCCAAGAATGGAATACTGAAACTTTCAGTTCCACCCTCTGATTTCCTGGGAGGAGAGAAGGGTAGAGGATGAATTAATCTCCAATGGCCAATGAGTTATACAATTAATGCCTATGTAATGAAACCTCCATAAATGCCCCAAAGTAGAGGGTTTGGAGAGCTTCCAGCTTGGAGAACCAGACCTTCTAGATGCTGGGCCAAACTTGACAAGGATAGAAATTCTTTTGTTCAGAACCTCAATCTATGTATCTATCTGGCTATTTTTATCCTTTAATATCCTTTATAATATATCACTTGCCTGGCAGCTCAGACAGTAAAGAACCTACAATTCAGGAGATTCGAGTTTGATCCCTAGGTTGGAAAGATCCCTGGAGAAGGAAAAAGCAACCCATTCCAGTATTCTTGCCCAGAGAATTTCATGGACAGAGGAGCCTGGCAGGCTATAGTCCATGGGGTCACAAAGAGTCAAACATGACTGACTGACTGATAATAAATCAGTAGTCTAATGAGTAAATGGATTTCCTGAAGAGCTGTTCTAGTCAATTAACTGAACTCCAGGAGGGGGTCATGGGAACTTCTGAGATAAGGCCAGCCAGTCTGCACAGGGCTTGCAATTAGTCTCTGAAGTGAAGGGCCATCTGTGGGACTGAAACCTTTATTGGTGGACTCTGATGCCATCTAGGAGTGGATGGCACCAGAAGTGAGTTACATTTATTTGAATTTTTTGACACCACTGATATCTGAACTTTACTTGTTGTTGAGGGGAAGCCTTCACAGGCGTCTGTGCACACACATATACACATGCTTATGCTTTGAAATGAGGTCCAGGAACCCCTAAAGAACTTCCTACCTAAGGAATCATGGAGACCACAGGAGAAGATCTGAGTATATAAAACTCAAGTCACTCGCAAAACAACATCCAATTACTTCTCAGACTTCTCTCCCATAAATGTTCAACATATCCTCTCCATTTCAACTTTGCATTTTTCTTACACCTCATGTGGTACTTAAAATACAGATAATCTCACCACTTCTTAGTATTTACATCCAAAAAAGTCTATTCATTTTTCAAGGTTTAGATAAAATGATATATTTTTCATGTAGATTCACTCCATCTATATTTCTCTGTATTCTGCCTCCAAAATTAGCTGTTGTTTTCTCATCTCATTGTTCGTCCTAAGAATATATGTAGCCCTACTGCAATGGCTAAAGAAGTCAGGGATTGATTAGATTAATTATACATGAAATCTGGGGGTAGACTACCCAATTAACAGATGTATTCAAGGAAACATGCTCTTGATATCTTCTTGCTACAACATCTTTTCTCCAACTTGTGTTCCAAGCCAGAATAATGAGGAAGGCCAAAAATATTTTGTTAGTGAGATATTGTCTGTTTCTTTAGAAGTCAAGTTATCTACAAAAAAATTCTAAAGTATTTCATTGGCTAGAACTGGATCACATGACCACTCAGCTGAAATAGAGTTTGCGAAGATTTTTTATTTTCCAAATCTAGAGTCAAGAAGAATGCAAGTATAAGTGTATAATGCTAATACTTCCCCATGCTTCCTCAACTGCCATAAAACTAACACATTTGTGTTTATATTACACTTATTAATGTGGATATGTTCAAGTCTGTCTGTAATCCTGAGTCACTTGAAGAAAATGACTGTGCCTTTAATATTCCTATCTTTAGGTTGGGAACAATTTTAGATGATATTTGTAGAATGGATAGCTTCAAGAAAGACAAGATTCTGTTATAAGAAACCTGAGGAGTTGAAAATAAACCAGCATTATTTAAAGTGACAGACATTACTTTTTTGGACTCCAAAATCACTGCAGCCATGAAATTAAAAGACCTTTACTCCTTGGAAGAAAAGTTATGACGAACCTAGACAGCATATTCAAAAGCAGAGACATTACTTTGTCTACAAAGGTCTGTATAGTCAAAACTATGGTTTTTCCAGTAGTCATGTATGGATGTGAGAACTGGACAATAAAAAAGGCTGAGCACCAAAGAACTGATGCCTTTAAACTGTGGTGCTGGAGAAGACTCTTGAGAGTCCTCTGGACAGTAAGGAGATCAAATCAGTCAATCCTAGAGGAAGTCAGTCCTGGGTATTCATTTGAAAGACTGATGCTGAAGCTTAAGCTCCAATTCATTGGCCACCTGATGTGAAGAACTAACTCATTTGAAAAGACCCTGATGCTGGGAAAGATTGAAGGCAGGAGGAGAAGGGGATGACGGAGGATGAGATGGTTGGATGGCATCACTGACTCAATGGACATGAGTTTTGAGCGAGCTCCAGGAGATGGTGAAGGACAGGGAAGCCTGGTGTGCTACAGTCCATGGGGTTACAAAGAGTCAGACATTACTGAAAGACTGAACGACAATGAAATAAAGGTAATATTCTCATGACCTTTCTTTTCTGAGAAAACTTAAATCTTCTGGAGGAAACTAACATCATTCAAAGCATCTATAATTTTGCCAATGTGTTTTTCAAAGCAATTGTATCATTCCCACCAAAAATATATGAGTTCTGGTATATACGTATACCACAGAATATATGTGTATGAATATATATAAATATATATATATAGTGTCTCGGCTGGTAAAGAATCCACCTGCAGTGCCAGAGACCAGGGTTTGATCCCTGTGTTGGGAAAATCCCCTGGAGAAGGGAAAGGCTACCCACTCAGTATTCTGGCCTGGAGAATTCCACAGATTGTATATAGTCCATGGGATCACAAAGAGTCAGATACAACTGAACGACTTTTACTTTTCAAGTGAAAAACAGTAACCTTTTATGGGATAAGGAAAAAAATCCATAGTAAAAAGAAATTCTAGTCTTAAGTAGTACATCTTAATTTTCCTTAGGCTGGAAAACTTTTGTCCCAAAAATAAATGTATAGAAATTAGAAGAATATCACATATCAGCAATGTAAAGCATCAAGTTAAGTCAGTGTGACTAACAATAGAATTTGTCACATATTAGGTTGTCAATATACATGTTTTCAGTAGTCATGTATGGATGTGAGAGCTGGACAATAAAAAAGGCAGAGTGCAGAAATGTTGATACTTTCAAACTGTGGTGCTGGAGAAGACTCTTGAGAGTCCGTTGGACAACAAGGAGATCAAACCAGTCAATCTCAAAAGAAAGCAACCCTGAATACTCTTTGGAAGGACTGATGCTTGAAACTCTAATACTTTGGCCACCTGATGTGAACAGCTGACTCATTGGAAAAGATTCCAATGCACAGAAAGATTGAAGGCAGAAGGAGAAGAGGATGACAGAGGATGAAATGGTTGGATGGCATCACCGATTCAATGGACATTACTTGGGCAAACTCTGGGAGTTGGTGAGGGACAGGAAAGCCTGGCATGCTGCAGTCTATGGGGTCGTGAAGAGTCAGACACAACTGGGTGACTGAATAACAGCAACAATTTGTGCCTATGGAGTGAAAAATAATAGATCCTGTGGTGACTCTAATTTCTTACTAGATGAAGAAAATTGTGGTATAAATTTTGGGGTCCTTAACTCCCTGGTGGTTGTCAGTATATGCAAGTAGTACAGCTTTGGTAAACTTGTCTGTTAAATACAGATAGAATTATTTATATATGACTGACTTAAGAGTACAATAGGAAAAACCTAACAATATTAATTATTCATTAAGGAATAGTTATCTGTACTTTTTTGTATTTCACAAGCAAAAAGTATATTGCATCCTATACACATAGGTAAATGGCAACAGTGGACATTTCACTGTAAATGCAATAACATGATTCTCCTGTTTCAAAAATAAAATTATTGAAATAGCAGAGAACCTCAAACGTTCTTTATTATTTTTAAAATTATTCATGCAAGAAAAAAACTTGTTCCAATGAGAAAAATGTTTAGAAAACTTGAAAATCTATTTTCAAAGGAAGAAATCATTGCCAAGTTTTAAAAGTTTGCTTTATGGTCTTATTACTTCTGGAAAACTGTGATTACAAACAGAAGGATTTCTTACAATTATTATGCATGAAAAGAAAAGCATATTAAATTAAGAGTAGTTTTAAGAAACTATAACATTTGTTCTAATGAGGAGCAGAGCAATTTTCATATTGCAACAAAACATTTGTTTTTAGTTCCTAAGCTTTATTTTCATAATTGTTTTAGTATGTATTTTACTTATTTTAGTATTACAATTCAAAAAACACTTTAATTAAATGGATTCCTCTGACTGTATAGTTATTATCAATATTTCTTTTAGAAAACATTTCATTTTAAACTGAATTTAAAAATCATGAAAGCATTTAGCACAGATGATCCACAGCAATGCTTAGGACTGGAAATGTAATAGAATAAATTGATTATATTAAATAATTAATTAAATTAAATGCTTGCCTATTGAGTCTATTCAGGAAGTATCTAAAGGCAGGGATCATTTTATCCATTTAATTAAAGTGTTTTCTGAATTGCATTCCTAAAATAAGTTCCCTACATACTAAAACACTTTGTTCTAAGAGACCATTCCAATTTTTTTGTTAACTCCAATAAATTTAGCCTAGGTACCCAACAATCACAATCTGCTGTATAGTACTGTAATGAGTTTATAATACTTTTCTCATAAACAATACAAAAATAAAACAAACACAACAAATAAAGGTAACATTTTTAATCATACAGTATAGTATCTTGAAAAGTACAGGAGTACAATACAACAGCTGGCATACAGGGCCTGGCATCAAGTTAACAGGCAAGACGATTTACTAACTGGAGCAGAAAGAAGAGGTTCAAGATGGGAGAGCTGAAGGATCAGCAGCAAAAGGAGATGGAAGACGAGCTACAGTTTCACTCACACCTGACATTAACGAAAGACACATTCTCATCTTTTAAAGTTCTCATCTTGAATGTTCCTATGCAGGGGACTTACTGAACTGTTATTACTCTCTTTGTACATTTTCTTTTATCACACATTAATTCAGGCTAGCAAATAAAATAGAAAGCTCTCTCTAAACTTCTTTGGCAATAATCTTGGTCATTTTAATATATTGCTGTACATTCTTATTTAAACCATGAATTAAATAATATGCTAAATTAGTGATTGATAACAATCAAAAGAATATCATTGCAAGATTACATTATTTTGGTCATTGCAAAAGCATATCATTTATATTCATATATATTTATATATGTATATGTTTGGGCTTCCCTGGTGGCTCAGATGGTAAAGAATCAGCCTACAGTGCCGGAGATCTGGGTTTGATCCCTGGGTCAGGAACATCCCCTGGAGAAGGGCATAGCAACCCACTGCCGCATTCTTGCCTGGAGAACTCCATGGACAGAGAAGCTTGGGTGGCTACAGTCCATGTGGTCGCAGAGTCGGACACAACTGAGCAACTAATGCTAAAGCGCTATACACACATATTTATGTGTGCATACATATATATACGTATATGCTCAGTTGCTGTCATGTCCAAATCTTTGTGACCCTATGGACAGACTCACCATGGATTTTATGGACAGAGAAGCCTGCCAGGCTTCTCTCCATGGATTTTTCAGGCAAGAATACTGGAGTAGATTGCCATTTCCTCCTCTAGATATATATATATATATATATATATATATACACACACACACACACACACACATACACATATACACAGATGTGTGTGTGTATATATATATATAGAGAGATTAAAGGTAAAGTTATTTAAATTAGGTGGTTGGTACCATGTGATAATGATTAGCTTGAACTCACTTTATTTTCTTTTCCTGTTAAAAGAGATATCTTAAAACAGTCTTCTTGTAAAAATATATTCAAAGCTGCAAATAAAATAAATCAAGAGTGAGAAAATTGGGACAGAGGGAAAATGAGGATAGGAAAGGAGGATGATGTCAGAAGCAAGATGAGTACACTGAAGACATACCAAATGTTTCCGTGCATCTGCTAGAGATGGGACACAAATTTAGCTTGAAGCTTTCTAGTAGTCAACACAAAGAAGGATCAATATTTCATTTAATGGGTCACAGTATCCTTGAAATGAAAACAATATACTCATTCAGGAAAAGACCTATTACTGACACTGTAACCAGAAAAACTTTTCCCATGTGTTTTAAAAAGAATATTAGAAATTACACCCACACTTACATCCTTACAGTACAGTAATGTCAGAAGTGCCATGACATTTCCTGTAATAACATTCTCAACTTCAGCTGTGCTATGACACAGAAGCCAATTCAACAAAGTTAAAGCAACCAAGTTGGGGTGGACATAACTATCAGATGATGTGGCTTAACCCAGCAATCCACCGCAGTGTTTCTAAAGCAGGAGGCTTTGCATTTCCACGCCACTTCAGGAGCTATCCTGTGTGCACGTGAGTGCTCATCCGTACATACGGGCACACAAATAAAAGGAGAGCCAATATCACTTTCAACTAAAACTTAACAATGTGTTATGTTTGCTCCAGGTTTATATATTTTGTGGCTTAATATACGTAGAAGAGTTTTGAAGTTTATTTGTTGGTTTGTTTCTAAAGGACAGTTTGAAAAGTTTCCAGATCTAAGCAAAGAGCTAGACTGAATATTGTTTAGGAAATTCTTAATCACCGATTCTCAAGTGAGTGAGAATAAATGACAATTACTTCCAAGTTCTGTTTCCTGTCAGCTTTTTCTAACATTATTATTTTATTTTTTTCTTATTCAGTACAAAATCAAATCTTTTAAGAGTTACTGCAACTAAAAGATGATCAATGCCATCATCTGATTTAAAGGTAATTATGCGTATGATGAACACATATACTTGAACAGACAACCTGGATTGACCTAACGGTCTTTTAAAAGCAGGGTTTTTTTTATTTTTATTTTTTTTTTAATTTCAGGACTAAACAGCAAAATATAAAAAACACATGTTTGTGGATTAGTGCCAGGTAAATGTCTCCAAGCTTAAAGAGAGTTGTAATATAATCATTCATGAAGTGTTTACAAATGCAGGTTGTCTGACATCCATTTCAAAAATCCTGAATTAGAAATTGCAGAATAAGAGGAGAATAAATATAACTACTCAAAAAACTTCCATAGGTAATCCTATTACGTATTCCAAGTGGAGAACCATCAACATGTCCTCAGTAGATTAAATGAAGTAGATTAAATAGGAGGAACAACACTAAAATAATTCCTTTCTTCAGTTTTAAAGTTCAGCCCATTTGTAACTGGTCACTTAGTCAAATAACAGAAAGAAGCTGGACAGTATGAAAAGCTGAGAGGCCAGAGCCTCGGCACTAAGCACTGGTGTAGTGGCCAGGATTCAGCTCTCACTGCTGCAACTCAGCTTCACTCTCTGGCCAGGAACTGAGGCCCTGTTTCCCGCAACCACAGGCCAAGGCCCCCTGAGGTGTGTAACTCAGTAAGGACTTTCAGTCAGGTTAAAGGGGAACATCATAACAAGCATTAAAGATTGCCTTTTCCAGAGAGTATTTAACTCATTCTTCCTTGTACAGCAGAAATATAGGTTTCCATAGATTTCCAGAATATTTCAGAAAGTATATTTACTGACAAGTGAACCTGAGAAGTAGGGAAGAGCTGAACAAAGGAAAAACATCTTAATTTTCCTTCTAATTTTCCATTTACTACATTTTATACATTTCTGGAATGAAATTTTTGATTTTTAGCTTTAAAAATTAAATATCATTGCTTGGCTCTACTAAAAACTGTATTTCAGTTCAGTCACTCAGTCGGGTCCAACTCTTTGTGACCCCATGGACTGCAGCATGTCAGGCCTCCCTGACCCTCGCCAACTCCTGGATTTAGCATGAGAGTGATAACTGAAAGGCTTTTCACCAGCTACAAAGGGTCTCAGATTATATTTTTCCATTTTGCAAAATGTCTAGTTTTATTCTTCCTAATATGTTTCATTGAATGCAATATTCTATGTGGACGGTTAAATTCTTCATTAGTTTGGTCTGTTATTGAATTGGTCTCACAGTATTTTAAGTGCTATTATTTATTCTCTCTGCTCCTTTTGCTTCTTTTTCAACCAGTGTGAGTCAACTATAGTTCAAAGTAATGTCTCTCTAGTCTTTGCATATTTAAAAATCTTTTTGCGCATTCTGTCAGTTATTCCCATGTAACTACTAGACTTCCTTTGTTCTCCATAGGATTTATTAATTTATCAAATCATGGTCATTAAGTGCCTTGCTTTAAGTCTAGCCTTCCCATAAAGAATAAAGTTAGAGAAAAGGAATTTCTATTTCATGCAATGGCATAATCTTAATATATAAATGTTTAAAATGGATAGGTAAGTTAATTATAATAAGTAAAGGTATTCTTGCTTCCCTAGTGGGGCAGTGGTAAAAAATCCACCTGCCAATGTAGAGGAGGTATGTTCAATCCCTGGATCTGGAAGGTCCCCTGTAGTAGAAAATGGCAACTCAATCTAGTATTCTTGCCTGGGAAATCCCATGGACAGAAGAACCTGGCGGGCTGTAGACCATGGGGTCACAAAAGAGTCAGACATGACTTAGGACTAAACAACAACAAAGGTATTCCTGCTGCGGAAGATGCTTGGGTGCAAGGGAGACTCAACCTGAATGACTCCAGATGTTAGGGGCTGAAAGGCATTTGAATCATTCATTGGGAAATTGAAAACCATAGGAAAGTGGTTGTTGGCTTTCAGTTGCTAAGATGTGTCCGACTCTTTGTGACCCATGGACTGTAGCACTCCAGGCTCCTCTGTCCTCCACTGTCTCCCAGAGTTTGCTCAAATTCATGTCCATTGAGTTGGTAATGCTGTCTAACCATCTCATCCTCTGCTGTCTCCGTCTCCTTTGCCTTCATTATTTCCCAGCATCAGGATCTTCTCCAATGAGTCAGTTCTTCCTATCGGGTGGGGTTTCCCAGATAAGAATACTGGAGAGGGTTGCCATTTCCTTCAGGGATCAAACTTATGTCTCCTGCATTGGCAGGCTGATTCTTTTACCACTGAGCCACCAGGGAAGCCCTGAAAAGTGGTCAAGCCAAAGAAGCTACTGGAAAAAAATCAACCCAGGGAAAGTGTTTTGATTCACGATTTTAGCAAAAAAATATGCATAACTTCTGTTTCTGGGTAGAACGGATTACTTTGTGGTTGACTATTGTTCTTGCAGAGCATAAGGAGATCAGTACTTTAAAATAACTTTGACCATTTTGTCTGTGTGTGTGAATGTGTTCATGGAATCTTTAGAATTTTCTACATATGAGCTCATGTCATCTATAAACAGATAATTTTACTTCTCCTTTTCCAACTTGGATGCTCTCTATTTCTTTTTCTTGACTAATTGTCTCAGCTAGATTTTCCAGTTCAGTACAGTTCATTTCAGTTCAGTCTCTCAGTCATGTCCAACTCTTTGTGACCCCATGAATCGCAGCACGCTAGGCCTTCCTGTCCATCACCATCTCCTGGAGTTCACTCAGACTCATGTCCATCGAGTCAGTGATGCCATCCAGCCAAAAGTGGTGTGACGGTGGGTATCCTTGCCTTGGTCTTTATCTTAGAGTAAATGCTTTTGGCTTTTCAACGTTGAGTATGAGATTATCTGTGAGCTTGTCATGCATGCATACTAAGTTGCTTCAGTAATGTCCAACTCTGTGGACCCTATGAACTGCAGCCTGCCAGGCTCGGAATTCTCCAGGCAAGATTACTGGAGTGGGTTATCATGCCCTCCTCCAGGAGATCTTCCTGACCCAGAGATCAAACCCAGGTCTCCTGCGTCTTCTGCATCGCAGGCAGATTCTTCACCACTGGGCAACCAGGGAAGTTCCCTGAGCTTGTCATATATGTCGCTTATTATGTTGATGTGCTTTCCTACTAAGTTTGTTGAGAGCTTTAATAATGAAAGACTAGCAAATTTAATCAAATGCTTGGAGTGGGTTATCATGCCCTCCTCCAGGAGATCTTCCTGACCCAGAGATCAAACCCAGGTCTCCTGCGTCTTCTGCATCACAGGCAGATTCTTCACCACTGGGCAACCAGGGAAGTTCCCTGAGCTTGTCATATATGTCGCTTATTACGTTGATGTGCTTTCCTACTAAGTTTGTTGAGAGCTTTAATAATGAAAGACTAGCAAATTTAATCAAATGCTTTTTCTCCATATTTTGATATGAACATGTGATTTTTATCTATCATTCTGTGTGTTTGGTGTATCACATTAAATGATTTATGTTGAACTATCCTTTTGGTTTAGGAATAAGCACCACTTGATCAAGATGTATGATCCTTTTAATGTGCTGCTAAACTTGGCTTACTAGTATTTTGTGAGGCTTTGATTCTATGCTCTTAAACAATATTGGGCTATCATTTTCTTGTAGTGCTTTGTCTAGTTTTAAAGTTGCAGGATACAAAGTGAACATAAGTTATATTTCTGAATAATAACAACAAGATACCTGAAAAAGAAATTAAGAAAATAATCTCATTTACCACAGTACTGAAAAAAAAAGAAAACTTAGGAATAAATTTAACCAAGGTGCTAAAATGCTTGTACACTGAAAACTATAAAACACTGATACAAAAATAAATTATATCTATGTGTTCATGGATCAGAAAAATCAATGTTAAAATGTCCATAAGTAATCTACAGACTGAGTGCAATTTCTATCAAAATCCCAATGGTATTTTTTAAAGAAAAAGGAAAAGCAATCCTAAAATTCATATGGAATCACAAAGGCCCCAAATAGCCAAAGCAATCTTGAGAAAAAGAGCAAAACTGTGCTTATCACATTTTCAGATTTCAAATTACAAAACTATAGCAATTAAGACAGTACGGTTCTAGACTAAAAGCAGATATAAAGACCAGTGGAACCAGAGATCCCAGAAATAAACCTCGCATATATGGTCAACTGACATTCAAGGAGAGGCCAAGAATGATCAATAAGGAAAAGATCAACTTCTCACCAAATGGTATTGGGAAAACAGAATATACTCATGCAAAATGCTGAAATTTGAACCTTATTTTACACTATGCAGTAAAAAATCAATTCAAAATGTATTAAATATAACACTTGAAATTGTATAATTTCTAGAAGAAAATATAAGAAAAGTTATGTGACGTTGGTCTGGGCGATGTTTTCTTTGAAATGACAACAAAAGCACAAACAATAAAAGCAAAAACAGGCAAGTGAGATAGCATGACACTCACAAATTTCTTTGCAACAAATGAAATAATCAACAAAATTTAAAAAATGTCCTACAGAATGGGAGAAAATACTGGTTAGCTCATATATCTGATATGGGGTTAATATCCAAAACATATTAGGAAATCATTCTTAATTCAATAGCAAAAAAAACCTTTAGATAAACTGATTTTAAAATGGTTAAACATACATCACAATCTTATTGAAAAATTTTGTTAGTACACTAGACCCACACATATATGTAAATTCTTAGTTAATAAGATAAACATTTTCTACACACATTTTAAGGGCAACTTACACTCAGAAAAAGTGAAATTTTAATATTCTGAATTATAGACCCTCTATGATTCAGTTCATAATTTTTCAAAAAGAAAATTTGTTAGCATACTGTTTGAAATCTGTTTCATTACTGCTATTTGTTTCTGAAAACAACAATGACAGAGATCATATGCCAAATAAATGCCCTTGCTTATAACGAAGAGATCTGTAGCTCTTTTAAAGGTTAGAAAAAGATAGTTTTTTGGACTAGGCTACAGAAATAAGATGACAGATGGAATGAAAAGTGTCTCAATGAGATACACATAATATGATGTCACTGTGATTTGACCACCTTGAGAAGTGGACCTGTGGCAAATAGTATAGCTCCAGCACCAAGACTATGATTTAAAAATGGTTAAACATACACCACAATCTTATTGAAAAATTTTGTTAGTACACTAGACACACACATATATGTAAATTCTTAGTTAATAAGATAAACATTTTCTACACACATTTTAAGGGCAACTTGCACTCAGAAAAAGTGAAATTTTAATATTCTGAATTATAGATCCTCTATGATTCAGTTCATAATTTTTCAAAAAGAAAATTTGTTAGCATATTGTTTGAAATCTGTTTCATTACTGCTATTTGTTTCTGAAGACAACAATGACAGAGATCATGGGCCAAATAAATGCCCTTGCTTATAATGAAGAGATCTGTAGCTCTTTTAAAGGTTAGAAAAAGATAGTTTTTTGGACTAGGCTACAGCAATAAGATGACAGATGGAATGAAAATTGTCTCAATGAGATACGCATAATATGATGTCACTGTGATTTGACCACCTTGAGAAGTGGACCTGTGGCAAATAGTATAGCTCCAGCACCAAGACTAAATGACAAATTGTCATTGGCATGGTATTCCACAGATTTAGACATGAGGTCCCTGAAGGAACCATACCAAAATCTGAGAAACCTGCTATTGTAGCATCCAGTATATTTTAAGGATGGAACAATTAGTCATTTAGTAAGTATTCTGGTTCAAAAAACAAAACACAAAATGAGAAAGCAACTTAAATATTTCCAAAGAAGACATATATATGGCCAATAGGTACATGAAAAGGAGCTGAATATCATTAACCATCAGAGAAATGCAAATTCAAATCACACCGAGATTTCACTTCACACATATTAGCATGGCTATTATAAAAAAAACAAAGGATAGCTGTTGGTGGACATGTGGAGAAATTAGAATACTTGTACACAGTAGGCAGGAATGTAAATTGGTATAACCACTATCAAAAATAATATGGAGGTTCCTTGATAATTAAAACTGAACTACCATATGATCCAGCAGTGCCTGTTATGGACATGCAGTCAAAAAAGTTAAAATCAAGACATCAGATTAATATCTTTAGTCCCATGCTTTTGAACTATTCAAAATAGTCAAGATACAGATACAACCTAAACGTCCATCAACATTTAGATAAAGAAATATGGTATGTCTATCTGTTTGTGTGTGTATGTGTTTATATATATGGAAATTATTCTAGTTTAAAAAAGAAAATTCTGTCACATGCAACAACATGGATGAACTGAAGTAACTTACGCTAAGTGAAATAACCCACTTTACAGAAGGAAAAATACAACATGATTCCCCTTATATGAAGTATCTAAAACAGCCAGACTCATATAAATAGAGAGTAGAATGTGGAGTTGCTATTCAATAGGTGTAAAGTGCCAGTTATACAAGATAAATAAGCTGTAGAGATCTATTATATGATGTATCTATAGATAACAGTACAATATAGGCACTTAGAAATTTATTTACAGGGTAAATCTATGTTAAATGTTCTTATCATAGTCAAAGAAGTAGAAAAAGATGAACTAAAAGGAAGAAAATCTATGCTATCATCAGATAATTAGAATCTACATCATTGGAATTTAAGATGGCAACAGATAAACCAGACATTAAAGAGTAGAAAACAGGATTAGTGAACTGGAAAGAAGAGCAGCTGAAAGTAAGTAAGGTGAAGCAGAGACAAAAAGAAATATAAATATAGAAAATATGTAGAAAAAATACATATAGAGTAAAATTTTCTCACACACATTTAAACAGAGTCTGAGATGGAAAGGAAGAAGAATGAAGTGGAATCATTATTTGAAACAATCCTGAATGAGCATTTTCCAAAACAAATGAAAGATATAAACTTGTAGACTGAAAAAGCTCTAACACTGAAAGAAAATAAATAGAAATAAGATAGATACGTCAAAATAAAATTACTGAGAAATGAGGACAAATAGAAAACCTCAATATCTCAACAAGCTAGTTTGTGTATTTCAAATAAGTCAACTTTATTATAAAATTTAAAGGAAATTCAAAGATAAAGAGAATTGACAAGATAGTCATGAAGAAGAACAAAGCAGAAGGATTTAATCTGCAAAAAGTCCCAAATTTATATGTAATTCTCAAAAATTCAGCCACTGTGGCACTGGTATAGGAATAGACAGTGTGCCTATATTAGAAAAAAGAGAGAATACATGAATAAACTCATGCATATGTAGTCACCTGATTCATATCAATAGTGGCAATGTAGTTCAGTGGATAGAGAATGGCCTTTTCATTACATGGAACTGAGAAAATTGAATATCCACATAGAAAAAACATAAACAAGAAACTTGGCCTTAAATTCATACCATTCTCAAAAGTCAGCTTCAGATAAATTGTGAAAGTTAGAACAATAGAGCTTTTAGAAGTAAACATAGGAGAATTAAACATAGTCGGAATAGATAAACAGGGAGAAAGGTTGAAAATGAATATTGAAGGTGGCTCTTTGTGGCAATATGCATAAGAATTTGGCTTTGTTGAAAAATTCAATAATTATAAAAGTACCACTGAGCTATGTCTGAAATGCTTCATATTAAAAATGAGGCAATAAAATTCTGTGACGGTGGAAAAATGCTGATCAGCATGAAAAAATGTTTAAAGGATACAGGTGTTTTACTCAGATATGTATTCTGCTCATATGATTCTGCAAGAATTGATTAACAAAAGAATTCCAGCTTGTGCAAAGGACCAGAATAGATGCCCCTGAGGGAGGCAAAATTTGAAACAGCCTTAGAATCATCATAAAACAACACAGGGGCATATTCAGAACTAAAAATGAACACTTGCACAACTATTAGCACATTTGGAAAATAAAGGGTGTTTGGTTTTTCTGTGTTAGATGGTTTAACACATGTGGCTGGCTTTGCAGGCAGCATCTGTTCTTGTCCCCACTAAACTGTAAGTCAGAGCTGGCATCTTTTTCCACCGAGTGTTAAAAAAGAAAAAAAAAAAATCGTTAGTTGAAGATTTTTGAGGGGAAACAGAACTTTTACTTTAAACCTGCAACTGCAGCCAACTTAGTTTGTTTATAAATGTGTATTTTCTTCTAAGTTTTTCTTTGGCTGTACTTCCAACTTAGGGTTTTCTCCTTGATCCATTTTGCGTTTTCTGCTTCTTTTCCTCTGACACATCACTTTCCCCTTTATACTCAGATCCCAGGTTGCATGGGACCCTGCTCACAGGGTCGACCTTTCCTGCCAGTTCTGCATTCCTCTCCAGCAGTTCCTATATCCACTAACCCTGGTGAATAACAAACATTTTTCTTTCTCATTTATATTATTTCCTATAGAAAAATACCTGGGCATCCCCCCCACCCAAAATCTTCCCAAGGAGAAGACAACACCAGGCTTTCCTTGGTATTACCAGGGCTCCATTGATTATTTGCTTAAATTCCTCTCCCAATCCAGAGGCAACAGAGCTTTCTCAACGTCTTCTTTTGGGGTGGTGTTTCCTATTCCAGTCTGATGACTTAACAGTGGAGCAAGTCTCTTCTTTTGAGTCTGGATTTACCCCTCTCTCGGTCTAGTCAGGCAAAACTACACTTGTGTCAACAGAGGTCAGTGAAAAAAAAGTACAGTGAAAGTGTTAGTTGCTCACTCATGTCCAACTCTTTGTGATTCCATTGACTGAAGCTGGCTAGGCTCCTCTGTCCATGGAATCCTCCAGGCAAGAATACTGGAGTAGGTAGCCATTCCCTTCTCCAGGGGATCTTCCCAACTCAGGGATCAAACCTGGGTCTTCTGCATGGGGGGCAGATTCTTCACCATATGAGCCACAGGGAAGCCCTCCCTCAGTCAAGCAAAATTATACTTGTGTCGGCAGAGGTCAGCCTTCCCTGGTAGCTCAGACGGAGAGACTCCACCTGCAATGCTGGAGACCTGGGTTCAGAGGATCCCCTAGAGAAGGAAATGGCAACCCACTCCAGCATTCCTGCCTGGAGAATCCCATGGACAGAGGAGTCTGGCGGGCTGCAGTCCCTGGGGTCGCAAAGCGTCAGACACAGCTGAGCAACTAAGCACACAGCATAGTTCAGTGAAGAAGTGAAGTCACTCAGTCGTGTCCGACTCTTTGCGACCCCATGGACAGTAGCCTACCAGGCTCCGCCGTCCACGGGATTTTCCAGGCAAGAATGCTGGAGTGGGCTGCCATTTCTTTCTCCAGGGGATCTTCCCGACCTAGGGATCCAACCCGGGTCTCCTGCATTGCAGACAGATGCTTAACCGTCTGAGCCACCAGGGAAGCTAATTCAGGAAGTATGCAATTATTATTGCTACAAAAGGGGAGGTTTAGAGGTGAACTTACAAGTAAAATCCTTTATCTGTTTAGCACCTTTTATCCTCTGAGCTATAGCCCACCTCCCAAAAACACCGTTAGCCCCGAATACTGATATCTCTGGGTTTCCCAGGTGGCTCAGTGGAAAAGAATCCGCCTGAAAATGCAGGAGACACTGGAGATGCGGGTTTGATCTCTGAATCCGAAAGATCCCCTGGAGGAAGAAATGGCAACTTACTCCAGTGTTCTTGCCTGGAAAATCCCACGGACAGAGGAGCCTGCCTGGCGGGTGTGTCCACAAAGGGTTGGGCACGAATGAGCGACTAAGCTGCTCACACCAATATCTCAGCATTCCTTTCAAACCCTCTCATTTCATGAGCTTAATTTCTCTAGAAGATTATGGTTTCTACCATTAAAATAACCAAAATGAATGGCTGTTTCTATTTCCTCGCCTCTTGGAAGGCTCTTTGCTTTTATTTCCAAAATCTGTTTTTCCTGCCTTAGGTGGTCCTTCCAGTTCTATGTAGGACAACCACCAGACCAGAATCAAATTAGTGGGCAATTCCAGTGCCAAGGGCAAGTTCGGGAGGCCAACTTCTTCCTCTTGTCCATCTCATATGATCTCAGGCAGATGAGACACATATTAGCAATCTGCAGATGGGCCAATTTAAAATGACAATTGAAGCTTCAAGTGGGCTATTTCTTTTTATTTACTGAGCACAGGAATTCCTACCTTTAATCTTCTTTCTTTTGAAACAGTTAAGAGACAGTTATAAAGGGACAAGTTTGTTTTTTTTAATGAATTCAAGGTCTTTCCAGGAAGGCTAATTTATAAATTGCTCTTTAAGTACTATTTCTGAGTAGTCCCAGTATTTTCTCCATATCATATTTCAGAAGGCTTACTACAAAGTCTCTTTATTGTTTAAAATATGTGTAAAGGTATTTTATTTCTTGTCTTTTTGATTTAGAATCAAAATCCTCTGATCTTAGCCCCAACTACTTTCCACTTTATCATATAATGCCACCAAAAACAGAGAGACATGTCCACATTATGTAAGTCCTAACAGTGGTCTTACAAATGATTTTGCAATCTCTTTCATTTCTCTGCTTTAAACCTGTTCCTTCTGAGCATTTCAGTGGCATATTCTAGCCACAAATCACAATATTTTTCTCATGTCACTGGCATTACATTCCCAGTACATTTCTCTATTTTCTGGCAGTTTTCAACCTCACTAAATCATTCTAATACTTGATGGATGACCAAATCACCCAATAGTGTACTTTCTCTAGGGAATTTCACTTCTACAGGTGATATCTGTCATGGACATTTTATAATAATCTTGGAAATGTTTTAATATCTTAAGATTTGGTTAACCGTTGTAGCTCAGTTATATATCGATTGCTAGCTTAAAACTTCAGAATGACAGAACTTCTTAATTATCTCATTCAAATATATGGAATGGTTCATGTATTTAACACTTTATCTGCCTGCAGTGTGGAGACCTGGGTTCTATCCCTGGATCGGGAAGCTTCCCTGGAGAAGTGAATGGCAACTCACTCCAGTAATTTTGCCTGGAGAATTTCATGTACAAAGGAACCTGAGGCTACAGTCCATGGGGTCGCAAAGAGTCGGATAAGACTGAGCGACTAACACTTTCACTTTCTTTCACTTTGAATCTTTCCATATTAAACTGCACAATGTTCATCTCGTAAGGTCTCTCTTCCACTCAGTCACATGCCAGCTATCATCATGGCGTGTATCATTTAGCAACCATAGTGAAGAAACACTGTGTCAACGTTATCACAATGATTTAATCCAAAACATGGATGAGAAGAGCATCTTAATTCGGAAATCCCAGATGAGCATTCACAGTATGACCCACAAGTTGCTCTCTCTGGGGAGCTTCCATCCTCACCACTCTTTGGTCCTAAAGGAGTACTCAACGTGTGTTCAGATTTAACCACAAGGAAACACCCAAATCATGAATGAGTTAAAGGGATTCGCTACAAATTTTGTGGGGAGATGGAAGGGATGGCTGGCTCGAGCTCCGCGCCGTAAGCATGTTTGTGCGTGAGCGCTGTACTCGGTTTCGTGTCTGACTCTCTGCGACCACATGGACTGTAGCCCACACGGGCTCTTCTGTTCATGGAAATTTCCAGGCAAGGATCCTGGAGCAGGTGGTCATTTCCTACTCAAGGGTATCTGCACAACCCAGGGAGCGACCCTTGTCTCGTGCATCTCCTGCTTTCTCAAGTGCATTCTTTGCCAGTGGTGTCTGGGAAGCCATAAACAAGTTAGGCTTTAAAAACTTCTTTCAGTGATTTCTGGGCATCAAACATCTTATTTGGTTAAATTGCCAGTCTGTTTCCTCTTCCCTTGAATTTTCTACTATTTTCTCACATCACACATCATATCTTCCACTTTCACAAATATTCACTACAGACATGTGGTTTTCCAGGCAAGGATCCTGGAGCAGGTGGTCATTTCCTACTCAAGGGTATCTGCACAACCCAGGGAGCGACCCTTGTCTTGTGCATCTCCTGCTTTCTCAGGTGCATTCTTTACCAGTGGTGTCTGGGAAGCCATAAACAAGTTAGGCTTTAAAAACTCCTTTCAGTGATTTCTGGGCGTCAAACATCTTATTTGGTTAAATTGCCAGTCTGTTTCCTTTTCCCTTGAATTTTCTACTATTTTCTCACATCACACATCATATCTTCCACTTTCACAAATATTCACTACAGACATGTGGCCTTGGTTCTCCTTTCCTTTTATGTAGAACAATGCCATCAGGATTCTAGCCTTCTTCAGACCTCTCCAGAATGTTATTGATTTAAACTTTTCCCCATATTCTCATTATGGCATAAACTTGTTCAAGGTTTTTCTTTTCTTGTATAACCAACAAAATATTGTAAAGAAATTATGCTCCAATTAAATTTAAAAAAGAGAAAAAATATTCTAAATGGTATAATTTATAATGACCCTCTATGCATTCTACAAGGGGTCCTAGGTGTTTCAGTGCTAAAGAATCGGCCTACCAATGCAGGAGCTGTAGGAAATGTGGGTTCCATCCCTGGGTCAGGAAGATCCCTTGGAAGAGGAAATAACCTGCTCCAGTATTCTTGCCTAGAAAAACCCATGGACAGAAGAACCTGGAATGCTACCATCCATGGGAGTCTGAAAAAATCAGACACAACTGAGCTTGCACACACACGCATTCTATAATACATTATAAATGTAGGTTTTATAGAGATTGGCATAAGCTGCATTTATTGCAATTATATCTTATGTACATGAAAAGAATACACTCAAACTGAAAAAGTGTTATATACTTAACAGATTTTTAAGTATATAATACTGTAGTATTGTCTGTAGGCAGAATGTTGTACAGGTGACCTCTAGAACATTCATGTTGCAAAACAGATTTTATATTAATTAATTAGGGACTTTCCTGGTGCTCAGATGGTAAAGAATCTGCCTGCAATGCAAGAGACCCAGGAGACTTGGGTTCAACCCCTGGGTCAGGAAGATACCCTGGAAAGGGGAGTTAGCAACTCCCCATTAACCTCTTCCCCCAACCCATGGAAACCACAATTCTAATTTTTGCTCCCTTGAGTCTAATTTGTTACTTCATGTAAGCGGAATTGTGCAGTATTTGTCTTTCTGTGACTGGTTTATATCATTTAGCATAAGCCCCCCAAAGTTCATCTATGTGCCTATACTGCAGGCATGAAAAAGAATGAAATTGGATTTTTATCTTAAACACTATGTACAAAAATCAACTCAAAATGGATTAAAGAATTAAACATAAGATCTGAAACTATAAAGCTCCTAGAACAAAAATAGGGAAGCTTTTTTATGTAAGAATGATTACATGGTAAACTTTCTTGTGATAAACCATAAACGTCTTTGTAGTGTGTTATAAGTCTGCACATTATAGAGGTATTACTGTAACAATGGAACACATAAGTAGGTAGAGGATCATTGTAAGACCTTTTGCAAATATCCTATTCCATTATTTTCTGGGGTGGATAATATGAACTCATTTTTATTAGCAAGAAAACCACACATATGTAAACATAATAAATACTTGCATTTAACTATCATGAACTGCAATTTGTGTTATCATTTGAACATTTTACTTACATCTGACAGATGACCAAAAGTTGGCTTAGCCGTCTGAAGCATAAGTTGCTTGGTCACTGGGTCTAATGCTGGAGGAAAACCAAATATATTAGAATATCATGAAGAGAAATAGAAAAGCAAAAATGGAGAAGCAGCTAAAATTATCTTTATCAATATTTTGAAATAAAAAGACAAAATTGGATTTTTCCCTGATAATAAAATTGGCTCACTGAGGATTCTTTTTAAATTCACATTCACAGACAACCAGATAATCACAGAGAATTTTAGCATGGATTATTTAATTTATACAATGTCTAATTTCAAAATTATAAATTATTTAGTACTTAATTAGTGGCAAATATTATCGGTTGCTACACCAAAGCTATTACCTTATTCCTTGCCAGAATTATTTTCCATGACAGACGCTAAAAATACCAGCATATGCTTATTAATATAAGATACTATGCTCTTAAGTCTTGTGATACAAACTAATTTATCAACCAAACTGGGGCATATTTGAGAATAAAAGGGAAGTATACATAATTACATCTACTACTGTGGGCAAGAATCCCTTAGAAGAAATGGAGTAGCCCTCACAGTCAAAGCAAACTGTCTAAAATGCAGCACTTGTATACAGGCTCAAGGCAAACCATTCAACATCACGGTAACTCAAGTTTATGCTCCAACCACAAATGCCAAAGAAGCTGAAGGTGACGGGTTCTATGAAGATCTTCAAGACCTTCTAGAATTAAAACACACAGGAAAAGATGTCCTTTTCATCATAAGGGATTGGAATGTAAAACTAGGAAATCAAGAGATACCCAGAATAACAGGCATGTTTGGCCTTAGAATACAAAATGAAACAGGGCAAAGGCTAACCGAGTTTTGTCAAGAGAATACACCGGTCATAGCAAATTCCTTTTTTCAACAATCCAATAGTCAACTCTACACATGGACATCACTATATGATCAATACCAAAATTAGATTGATTATGTTCTATGCAGCCAAAGATGGAGAGACTCTATACAGTCAACAAAAACAAGGCTGGGATCTGACTGTGCCTCAGATCATGAGCTCCTTATTGCAAAATCTAGATTTAAACTGAAGAAAGTAGGGAAAACCACTAGGCCATTCAGGCGTGACCTAAATCAAATTCCTTATGATAACAGAGTAGAGGTGATGAATAGATTCAAGTGATTAGATCAGGTAGAAAGAGTGCACAAACAGCTATGGATGGAGGTTCATAACCTTGTACAAGAGACAGTGACCAAAGTCATCCCAAAGAAACAGAAATGCAGGAAGGCATGGAAGGCCTTACAAATAGCTAAAGAAAGAAGAGAAATGAAAGGCAAAGGAGAAAGGGAAAGGTAATCCCAACTGAATGCAGAGTTCCAGAGAATAGCAAGGAGAGATAAGAAGAGGTTCTTGAATGAACAATGAAAGGAAATAGAGGAAAACAATAGAATGGAAAAGACTAGAGATCTCTTCAAGAAAACTGGAGATATCAAGAGAATGTTTCATGCAAGGAAAGGCACGATAACAGAAATGTAAGGACCTAACAGAAGCAGAGCAGATTAAGAAGAGCTGGCAAGAATACACAGAACCATACAAGAAAAGTATTAATTAATTAGCCAGATAACCAGGATGTTGTGGTCACTCATCTACAGCTGGACATCCTGGAGAGTAAAGATGAGCAGGCCTTAGGAAGCTTTACTATGAACAAAGCCAGTGGAGGAGACACAATTCCAGCTGAGCCACTTAAACTCTTAGAGATGAAATCGTTAAAGTGCTGCACTCATTATGTCAGCAAATTTGGAAAACTAAGCTGTGGTCACAGGACTGGATAAAGATCAGCTTTCATTCCAATCTCAAAGAAGGGAAATTCCAAACAATGTTCAAGCTACTATACAATTGGGCTCATTTCACATACTAGTATGGTTATGCTCAAAATTCTTTGAGCTAGACTTCAGCAGTATGTGAACTGAGATTGCAAAAAAGCAGAGGAACCAGAGATTAAATTGCCAACATTTGTTGGATCATGGAGAAAGCAAGGGAGTTCCAGAAAAACATCTGCTTCATTGACTATGCTAAAGCCTTTGATTGTGTGGATCACAGAAAACTATGGGAAATCCTTAACGAGAGGGGAGTACTAGATCGCCTTACCATCTCCTGAGAAATTTATATGCTACTCAAGAAGTAACAGTTAGAATTAGTCATAGAAGTACTGACTGGTTCAATATCGAGAAAGGAATATGACATGCTGTGTATTAACAACCTGTTTATTTAATTAATATACAGATTACATCATGCAAAATGCCAGGCTGGATGAATCACAAGCTGGAATCAAGATTGTTGGGAGAAACACCAGATGTCTCAGATATGTAGATGATATCACTCTAATGACAGAAAGTGAAGAGGAGCTAAAGAGTTTCTTAATGGGAGTGAAAGAGTAGAGTGAAAAAGTGGGCTTAAAACTCAACATTCAGAAAACTAAGATCATGGCATCCAGTCCCATCAATTCATGGCAAATAGATGGTGAAAAAGTGGAAACAGTTACAAGCTTTATTTTCTTGGGTTGCAAAATCATTATGGATGATGACTGCAACCATGAAATTAAAAGACACTTGCTCCTGATAGCTAGACAGCTTATTAAACCTAGACAACTAATAATCTAGACAGCTTATTAGAAAGCAGAGACACCACTTTGCTGACAAAGGTTCTGTAGAGTCAAAGCTATTTTGACTCTATAGAGTCAAGCTACTTTTCCAGTAGTCATGTACAGATACGAGAGTTTGCTCGTATAAAAAGCTTAATTCCAAAGAATTGATGCTTTTGAACTGTGGGGCTGGGAAAGACTCTTGAGAGTCCCCTGGACTACAAGGAGATCAAACCAGTCATTTCTAAGGAAAATCAACCCGGAATATTCATTGGAAAGACTAATGTTGAAGCTGAATCTCCAATACTTTGGCCACCAGATGCCAAGAGCCAACTCATTGGAAAAGACCTTGATGCTGGGAAAGATTAAGGTAGAAAGAAAAGGGGATGAGATGGTTGGACAACACCATTGATTCAATGGACAGGAGTTTGAGCAAACTCAGGGAGATGGTGAAGGACAAGGAAGCTTGGCGTTCTGCAGTTCATGGGGCTACAGAAATTCAGACATGACTTAACTACTGAACAACAACAAAGTCCACTGTATGGATGTACCATGCTTCTTTGGTCATTCATAAATACAGTTAGGCTGTTTCTACCCTGGTGCTATGAACACTCATGTAAAAGTTTTTGTGTGGACATATGTTTTCAACTCCTCTGAGTATATACCTACAAGTGATATTACTGGGCCACATGAAAGCTCAGTGATTCACTTTTGGAGAACTGCTAACTGTTTTCTAAGGCACGATTTTACATTCCCACAAACTATGTATGAAGGTTCTAATTTTTTCACATTCTCATTAACAGCTATTACTGTCTGTGATTTTTATTTTGTCATTCTAGTGAATGGAAGTGACATCACACTTTTCTAATTAATGTTTTTCCTAATTTGGAAACATGAGTTCAAAATAATTTTCTCACTTTTTAAATGCTTATGATTATTTTGGTAGAATTTCAATAGTTCTACATATATTACTGTATATATATATATATATTGTATATATATCACTAAACTGTAATCAGATATACAATTGGCAAGTCAAATATCTTCCATTTTATGCATGCATGGCCTTTTTAGTTTCTGAATAGTGACGTAAATGCACACAAAATTTTGTCTTTTAAAAAAAAATGCTATTAAGTTAACTTGCTCTTGTTCTGTAAGTATTATATGTAGGAACCATTCCCTAATGCAAGGTCATGAAGATTCAGCTATCTTAAGAATTCTATAAATTCAGCTGGTATATTTCAGTATTTGATGCATTTTTAACTTAGTTTTTGCATATAGTTGGCGATAGGGGGTCAAAATTTATTCTTTTGTGTGTAGATGTCCATTTTCCCAGCACCATTCAATGACATTGTCTTAGCACTATTGTTGAAAACCAATTAATCATAAATAGCCTAGCCTAGTGTGTGTGCTCAGTCATATTCGACACTTTGTGAATCCGATGAACTGTAGCCTGCCAGGCTCCCCTGTCCATGGAATTTTCTTAGCAAGAACACTGGAATGGATTGCTCTTTACTACTCCAAGGGGATCTCCCCAACCCAGGGATCGAACTCATGTCTCCTGCTTGGCAGGCAGATTCTTTGCCACTGTGCCATCTATGCGGGTTTATTTCTGGATTTTTAGTTATATTCCATTAGTCTAATATTTAATGTATGCTAGTACTATGTAATCATAACTGTTTGTAGCTTGTGTAGTAAGTTTTGAAATCCAGAAATGTGAGTTTGCCTACTTAGCTGTTCTTTTTCAAGATGCTTTAGACTATTCTAGGTTCTTCATAATTTCTATACTAATTTTAGAATCAGTTTGTTAATTTCTGCAAGAAAAAAAAAAAACTTGACATTTGATAGGGATTATGGAGAGTGAAAAATTTGGCTTAAAGTTCAGCATTCAGAAAACGAAGATCATGGCATCTGGTCCCATCACTTCATGGGAAATAGATGGGCAATCAGTGGAAACAGTGTCAGACTTTATTTTGGGGGGCTCCAAAATCACTGCAGATGGTGATTGCAGCCATGAAATTAAAAGATGCTTACTCCTTGGAAGGAAAGTTATGACCAACCTAGATAGTATATTCATAAACAGAGACATTACTTTGCCAACAAAGGTTCGTCTAGTCAAGGCTATGGTTTTGCCAGTTGCCATGTATGGATGTGAGAGTTGGACTGTGAAGAAAGCTGAGCACTGAAGAATTGATGCCTTTGAACTGTGGTGTTGGAGAAGACTCTTGAGAGTCCCTTGGACTGCAAGGAGATCCAACCAGTCCATTCTAAAGGAGATCACTCCTGGATGTTCTTTGGAAGGACTGATGCTAAAGCTGAAACTCCAGTACTTTGACCACCTCATGCGAAGAATTGACTCATTGGAAAAGACTTTGATGCTCGGAGGGATTGGGGGCAGCTGGAGAAGGGGAGACAGAGGATGAGATAACTGAATGGCATCACCGACTCAGTGGACGTGGGTTTGGGTGAACTCCGGGGGTTGGTGATGAACAGGGAGGCCTGGCGTGCTGCAGTTCATGGGGTCACAAAGAGTCGGATATGACTGAGTGACTGAACTGAATTGAACTGAACTGATATCAAACCTGTAGATCAATTCAGTGAGTATTTCCATCTCAACAGCATTAGGTCTGTCAATAAATGAATACATGCCATCTTTTAATTTATTTAGTTTCTTTGTTTCAATAATGCTTTGTAGTTTTCAGTGCACAAGTCAAACATCTCTTTTTCTTAAGTATATCCCTAAGTGTTTTGTTCTTTTTGATACTGTTGTACATGAACTTATTTTCTTAATTTTATTTTCAGGTTGTTTCAGATATTTTCAGTTCAGTCACTCAGTTGTGTCCAACTCTTTGTGACCCCATGGACTGTTTATTGCTTGGGCACAGAAGCAGTTAATTTTAGTATATTAATCTTGTATCCTGCTGATCTGATTTATTGGCTGATAGTTTTTTTTTTTTTTTTTTAATTCCTAAGGATGATGTTAATTCTTCCATTCCAAATAGATATCTTCTTTTTTTTTTTTTTCTACCTAATTATCCAATGTACGATCTTTTTCAGGATATAAAAATTCCTTTCAACTTCTACTTTATTAAGCATTCTTTTTGTCAAAGAAATAATGTAATATTTGTTGTTTATTCATGTCAATATGGTATATTAATCAAACATTACATTGTTAGTTATTACATTGAGTGATATTTTTATGTTGAATAAACAAGCATTCCCGGGAGCAGTTTTACTTAGTCATAGTGTATAATTCTTTTTATAAGGGCAGGATTCAATTTGACAGTATTTTTTTTAAGGAAGTTTGCATCTATATTCCTAAAGGTTTTGGCCTATAATTGTCTTATCTTGTGATATCTTTGTCTGCTTTTGGTATCATACCTCATAAAAGGTATAATACCTCATGTTTTTGCTTCATAAAATGAATGGAAGCTCTGATTTAGCCTACTGTTTTCTCCAAATGTTATCCACTGCCCTCGGCAGCTGCTAGGTTAAACAACAATTTAAATAACTCTTACTGTTTTCAAAAAACACCTGGGAAAAGAGGTTTTATGGGCTTCCCTGGTAGCTCAGCTGGCAAAGAATCTGCCTGCAATACAGAAGACCCTGGTTCGATTCCTGGGTGGGGAGGTTCCCCTGGAGAAGAGATAGGCTACCCACTCCATCCTTGGCCTTCCCTGGTGGCTCAGCTGGTAAAGAATCTGCCTGCAATGCAGGAGACCTGGGTTTGATCCCTGGGTTGGAAAGATCCCCTGGAGAAGGGAACTGCAACCTTCTCCAGTATTCTGGTCTGGAGAATTCCATGAACTCTATGGTCCATGAGGTCGCAAAGAATCAACAGGGTTGAGCAACTTTCAGTTTCACTGCTGAGCTGAGTATGTCACATAAAGACAATCTTTCAGAGAACCACTGGACAGGACAAAGAATGACAGGTCTCTGGGGAGGAAGTTTCGAAGGGGTAACAATCTGCTCTGCCTTTCTGGAGATTACTGTTTCACCATGATGGTAGGTTGTTGGTTTTAAAGGCTATTGTAGAGTTTAAAAGGGTGTGTGGTTGCCAGGAGCCAGCATGAGGAATCCCGCCCGTGGCAAAGGTCATGAGGAAGGAAGCCTGACAAAACACAAGGATGTGATCAGGCTTCAGGGGTTCCCCCTGGAATTTTCTGAGCATCCAACCCCAAAAACCAGAGTCTGCCTGCTTTACTGTGTTATGCTTTCCACCTACTCTTCTGATATTAACAGGGGGCTGTCCCCCCACCACCTTTTTCTGGAAAAAAAATTAATTAATTTAGAGCTTTTAGATAATAAATCTCCTGGGCATAATATGAGTGTTTCAATCCAAAAACCCCTCTGATGGCTTTCTAGCCTGCCTGCAGGACTCGTACAGCTGCACATGTGATTGTTTGAGGCCTCCCGACCGCAGGAGGCACAGGAAGCTTAAAACATCCTAGGAATGTAGGGGCTTCCAAGGAGTCAAAATCATTAGAATAGGACTGATTAAAGGTTTCATTTGTTGAGCCAATACTTGCTGCCAAATTTTCATATCCTTTATTTGTAGATATAGTTGGTATATAGAAAAACAAGTGGTAGACCTGGTATTAGCAACATTAGATCTTTGAGTTAAGTACTTTCTCTGTTATAACCCACTGCACCTTTGTTCTACAGGAATGTAAATTTATTTAGTACTTTGAGGGTGATGAAGAGTAAAGAAAAAACACTTCTAGGGAAAAGGAGTTTTCTGGTTGATAGACAATTATCCAGGAAGAGAGCCATAAAAATGTTAACAGGCCTCTTGGCCAGAAGATAATGTAAACCACCTGAGACCTTTTGTATACAGGAGGGTATGCAAAAAGAAAGCCTGGTCTCAATGAGGGTCAGGACTGCTCCCCTGCATAACTCTGCATATTTCATTATGTACATCTTGGGGTACATAAGCTGATTTTGAAAAATAAAGTTTGGGAGTCTTGCACCGATGCTGGGCTTCCCTATGTCATTCTTTTCTCCCCTTTTTTGGCTGAATTCCCATCTGGGGCGTGGAGGCTCACCATGTCTACTTACTTGTCCCGGCTTCTAAGATCCGTAAGAGAGAGAGCCCAAGGCGGGGCACCCTCTGATATTCAAATGGGTGCCAGCAGCCTAACATAGATGATGCAAGTTCCTTGTCTGGAACTTTATTGGCTTTCCATGTAAACCAAGTTATTCAGCCTCTTTTTCTCCATTAAAATTTCCTACTATACTATTTCTTCCTGCTGCTGCTGCTGCTAAGTCGCTTCAGTCGTGTCCGACTCTGTGCGACCCCATAGACGGCAGCCCAACAGGCTCCCCCGTCCCTGGGATTCTCCAGGCAAGAACACTGGAGTGGGTTGCCATTTCCTTCTCCATTGTGTGAAAGCGAAAAGTGACAGTGAAGTCGCTCACTCGCGACCGACTCCTAGCGACCCCATGGACTGCAGCCTACCAGGCTCCTCCATCCATGGGATTTTCTAGGCAAGAGTACTGGAGTGGCTTGCTATTGCCTTCTCCGATTTCTTCCTAATGTAATCTTATATCTCTAAATAAATAAGTTTTTCCTCGCCAACGCCATCCCCGCTTCAAATCACCTTGGATCCACCAGGGCTGGACCCCGGCATGTGGTTATAAGGAAAAGGCCACGATGCTCACTGGTTTTACTGAGATTCAGCTGTATTAATACTTAAATAAATGTTCTCCAGATTGCTATAAGCATTTGGTCAATTTTCAGCAAACTGAAAAAAGTTTTATCTTCATAAATTTGCCAATAAGGTTCCCATACTTTTAAGGAGGATAATTTTCATAGGTCTTTCAGACAGTCAAGTTCAGGCAGTCAGTCATGTCTGACTCTTTGAGACCCCATAAAGTGCAGCACACCTGGCCTCCCTGTCCATCACCAACTCCCAGAGCTTACTCAAACTTATGTCCATTGAGTTGATGATGCCATTCAACCATCTCATCCTGTCATCCCCTTCTCCTTCTACCTTTAATCTTTCCCAGCAGTAGGGTCTTTTCTAATGAGTCAGCTCTTCACATCAGGTGGCCAAAGGATTGGAGTTTCAGCTTCAGTATCAGTCCTTCCAACGAATATACAGGACTGATTTCCTTTAGGATGGACTTGGTGGATCTCCTTGCCGCCCAAGGGACTCTCAGCAGTCTTCTCCAACACAACAGTTCAAAAGCATCAATTCTTCAGTGCTCAGCTTTCTTTATAGTCCAACTCTCACATCTATACATGACTGCTGGAAAAACCATAGCTTTGACTACACAGACCTTTGTCGGCAAAGCAATGTCTCTACTTTTTAATATGCTGTCTTGAGGTTGATCATAGCTTTTCTTCTAAGGAGCAAGTGTCTTTTAACTTCATGGCTGTAGTCACCCTCTGCAGTGATTTGGGAACCCAAGACAATAAAGTCTGTCACTGTTTCCATTGTTTCCCCACCTATTTGCCATGAAGTGATGCGACCACATGCCATTATTCTAGTTCTTTGAATGTTGAGTTTTGAGCCTAGTTTTTCACTTTCCTCTTTCACTTTCATCAAGAAGCTCTTTAGTTCATCTTCATTTTCTGCCATAAGGGTGGTGTCATCTGCATATCTGACGTTACTGATATTTCTCCCAGCAATCTTGATTCCAGCTTGTGCGTCATCCAGCCCAGCATTTCTCATGATGTACTTGTAGAAGTTAAATAAGCAGGGTGACAATATACAGCCTTGACATACTATTTTCTCAATTGTGAACCAGTCCATTGTTCCACGTCAGGTTCTAACTGTTGCATCCTGACCTGCATACCGATTTCTCAGGATGCCGGTAAGTGATCTGGCATTCCTATCTCTTCAAGAATTTTCCACAGTTTGTTGTGATTCACACAAAGGCTTTAGTGTAGTCAATGAAGCAGAAGTAGATATTTTCTGTAATTCTCTTGCTTTTCTATGATCCAATGGATGTTAGCAATTTGATCTCTGGTTCTTCTGCCTTTTTTAAATCCAGCTTGAACACATGGAAGTTCTTGTTTCACATATTGTTGAAGCCTCAATTGGAGAATTTTAAGCATTACTTTGTCAGTGTGTGAGATGAATGCAATTGTGCGGTAATTTGAACATTCTTTGGTATTGCCTTTCTTTGGGATTGGAATGAAAACTGACCTTTTCCAGTCCTGTGACTACTGCTGAGTTCTCCAAATTTGCTAGCACATTGAGTGCAGCACTTTCACAGCATTATCTCTTAGAATTTGAAATAGCTCAACTGAAATTCCATCACCTCCACTAGCTTTGCTCATAGTGATATTTCCTAAGACCTGCTTGACATCACACTCCAGGATGTCTGGCTCTAGGTGAGTGATCATACCATCCTGGTAATCTGGGTCATTAAGATGTTTTTTGTATCATTCTTTCTCTGTGTATTCTGCCACCTCTTCTTAATATCTTCTGCTTCTGTTAGATTCATACCATTTCTGTCCTTTACTGTGCCCATCTTTGCATGAAATGTTCCCTTGGTGTCTCTAGTTTTCTTGAAGAGATCTCTAGTATTTCCAGTTCTATTGTTTTCCTTTATTTCTTTGCATTGTTCACTTAGGAAAGCGTTCTTATCTCTCCTTGCAATTCTTTGGAACTCTGCATTCAGATGTCTGAATGTATATCTTTTTCTCCTTTGAGTTTTGCTTCTCTTCTTTTCTCAGATGTTTGTAAGGTCTCCTCAGACAACCATTTTGCCTTTCTTTTTCTTGGGGATGATTTTGATCACCACCTCCTACACAAAGTTATGAACCTCCATCCATTATTCTTTAGGCCCTACAGCAGATCTAATCCCTTAAATCTCTTTGTCACTTCCACTGCACAATTTTAAGAATTTGTGTAGGTCCTTACTCTATCATTTTTGCTGATTTTTATCTTCTTACTTTATTATATATTTCAGAAGTATATTATATCTTAATATTGTAAATTTATGTATTTCCTTTAATGATTTATGTCAAAATATTAAATTTAATTTGATAATATGTTATTCCCAATATACAAATTTTATTTGTTTTAGCTTTCTGATAACAGTTATGCATTTTTTTAACTTAACTCTAATAAAATTTCCTTTTGAAATTTGTATTTTCTTTGTTTTCTGTATAGACTTTCTT